>VCCN01007298.1:1323771-1334548 GCA_006491835.1 Architeuthis dux
CAGACTTGAGACTTGCAAGGATCACTAAGCTTATGCATGCAACAGAAACCAGGACTGTCACCGGACTCCATACTCCATTGGGAGTTGTCTCTTAAGAGATGGGACACTTTACCTTTTGTTTTAAATGTTATATTAAGAGAAGCAGATATCATTTGCTCATGTGATAGCACAAGGAAGCGTCAATTAAATCAATTAAGCATAAATAAAACATGGAAACGTTAATAAAAAGAAGAAAAAATAAACATCAGACACCCAAACTCTTTGCCATACAGTAAGTTTTTCTATATTTATTATCACTTTTCTGATTCATGATAAATTGTATGAAGCTAAAAACTTGTCAATATCTGCTTCCCAAAATTAGCCGGCTGGCTCAGCGATTGACTTGCATTAACGATAAAATTTCATGCCTTATTTTTTTTTATAAATAATCATTTTGTTGACTTAGCGATGTCATAAAACAATTCCTGGCACACAATGACGTCTCTTTACTCTTTATGTATAATTATTTTGTTTTCTGGTTGCATTTCTCATTTTACCCTACATCTGTGTAATAGAACAAAATCTATGACAAATTTAGGATCAACTTATGTAACTATCCTTTTTGCATGGTTCATGAATAAATTACAAAAGTATTTTAGTATAAATGTATTTATTGCAAACAAAAAATGCATACCTCAAACAAAATTTATTTTCCTGTCGATTTTCAACAACTCTTCATATTTTCTTTTTAAAAAATAATTTTCAAACAATAAGGCAACAGAATTGGGTGAAAACAAATTTCTTCTTTAATGAGAAAAACATCAGTTTAATTCATGAAAAAACAGAATGTCTATATTAAGACATCAGAAGCAGTAGTAGTAGTTTAGCGTTTATGTGGCTTTCGCTGCTCAACAGGCCCAGACCTGACAAGACAAGGATAAAGAAACACCCGAATCCTATGTTATAAGGTTTACCTTCTTTGAAATTAAAAACATTCTGATATTACAACTGAAGAAGGCCAAAGAATGGATCAGCCGAAACGTTGTGTTAACAACACAAACAACAAGGAGTTCAATTGTCCGAAGAACTATTTGAATGTTAATGACCCTTCTCAAAACTATAGAAAATATCTTAACTTGATGAATATATAATAATAATAGGTCTTCCAATGCGACATGGCATATTGGGCAATGTTCGTCTCTATTTTGAACAATATAAGATTTGTTCATTGTAGGTTTCTATGGCGCTGGGGTGCTGGCCCAATGCCCAGCCCTCCTCACTTTTCAACTAGCTTTGTTGGCTGCCAAGCTGTAGGTTTCTTTTCTCTCAGAGTAACCTTCTCTTAGTGGATTCATGCCTTTCCCAATGGCATTAGTGCAAAGTGAATGTAAGCAGTCTCGGCCGAAACTCCAACTCAATTTTCTGAACCAGTAACTGCTACGCCACTCTTCACACCCACTTATGAAATATACAAGTGTAAATCAGATGAAATTAAATAAACACAAAAGACTGCTGAATGTTTAGAGGGTAGAGAATATTACTAGATAAATTGTATATAAAATATTACTAGATAAATTGTATATAAAATATTACTAGATAAATTGTATATAAAATATTACTAGATAAATTGTATATAAAATATTACTAGATAAATTGTATATAAAATATTACTAGATAAATTGTATATAAAATATTACTAGATAAATTGTATATAAAACGAAAAACTTCTAAAATACTCTGAAACTTCTCATAGAAAAAAACTGGTAAAGAGTAGGTGGAACTTGGAAGAGTTTGAAAGTTAAATAGAGAAACTGCATGACATATACTTGTCTGTAGAGGCAGGATGATCTCAATCTAGATAGAAATATGGCACACAAGATGGACCTTCACTAATCACCATCACACATTGGATTAATTACCCTCATAGGCTAGATATATAGGGTCTCAAGTTTTTAGTTTAGGACCTTTCATGCGACAAGGCAACATTGAGCAATGGTTTGTCTCCATTTTGAACAAACCATAGACAGCATCCTGCACATTCCCCTAGGTTAGTCAAACTCTCTGAAGGTCTCTGTTGAATGTTGAGTGCCAAGTTTTTCTTGGTCTGCCTATCTTTCTCTTTCCACTCGCTGGAACCAGCCTCACTGCCACAAAAGCATTGTGATTTTCTGGTATGCGTAAGATGTGTCTAACTAGCTCCATGTGTTTCTCTGTGATGGCATCAGTGAGCAGTTTCTGCTTACTTCTACTAAGTACTTCTTCATTTGTAATTTTTGTCTTTGTATGTGATTTTGAGAATTCCTCCGAGACACCTTTGCAGGAAAACATTGAAACTTTTTCATCATCTTTGTAGTAATTTTCTTGCATAGATGGCTGAGGGGATGACAGACAAAAATATACCAAATCACATTTAATCATTCACTTGAATTAATGAGGCTTTACCGAGACAACTTTATCCCAGCAATAATGATAACAATACAGATATTCTATGTACATATTATTTTTAATTACAAAATGTTTTCTAGTATTGCATTTCTCCTAGCATATATTAAATCATTAAATGTACATTTGAAAACAAGGGCATTTTCCAGTTTATATCATATTGCTGAAAAGCCTTTTGGTTGATGCTTAAATATATAGCAAATTCATATATTTTATGATTTTTAGACTTTTCTATAAAATACTGGAAACTGCTCTAAAGATAAAACAGGGCCATCAAGTAGCCATCCCTCTTTTTGCCTTCAGTTCATTTTCAAAGTGGGTAAGTTCTTTGATTTCAGGACAGTCAGGGCCAAAGTGAACCTGGAATATTTCTTTTGCTTCTGCAGTAGATTTCAAAGCTTCCTTCCTCATTCCTGCCAGGTATAACATGTCGCAGTACTTTTGGTGTTCTCGTGCCAGCTCAAGGCTACAGCTACCATAGGAATGCCTTGTAATGGAGATACTGCGAGACAAGAACTTGCAGGCTTCTTTACATTGGCCTGTAACAAGAAGAAAATGAATGATTTCATAAACACTGGTTTGTTTAATGTGTAATAATAATAATACATCATGAAGAAAGACATGGAGGTGTCTACAGTAACTTATATAGAATTAACAAGAGCAAAATTGATTCAAATCTGTTATACATAAACTGTACACCTTTGTTGAGATTAAACTTACTTCTCTTTAGTTCTTAGATAAATTTCATATTTTAGCAAATCTGATCTTATAACCAAAATGTAAAACTTTTTAAAAAAGCTTGCACACTTTTGCTTTTTGCTGAATATTTTCAAAATGGAAATTCTGATGAAATAATTCAGCTGATTAACTGGTGGACTATATAAACATCAATGGCAAAACACTTACCTAATGACGCCAAGCATCTGGCAATACAGTCCAGGACCTCCCCAATCTCACGGTCATTCTCAGGTAGCTCAGCCTTCCGCAAAGAATACGAGGATTCAAATAACTCCAAGGCAACTGGAAAGAATCAAAAAGAATTTAGAGAAAGACGCTAATAAAAATACAATAAGTCAGTTTCCTCTTGTTTATAGTTGTACATTTAGAAATTTTTAAAAACCTTTCAGGAAATAAGCATTTTTGAATTTTTACCAAGTCTAACCACAGTATTTTTACCAAGTCTAACCAACAGTTTTGTTGGTATGACTTTCCATATCTAATTTTTGAAATACCTCATTTAACACTTATATGATGATTAATGTACATCAAATATTGAAAAAATACATTATGAATGTAAATTAACCCATTGAACCTGGGACTGACTTTTAGGCACAAATTAACCAGTTATATAAAGTTAGTAGTCTACTGTTCTGTTTCATTGAAATGTGGTGAAAATATTAGGTTGTTACACATGAAATGTCATATTTTTCTTTTTAAACCTCAGAGAATAATGCTAAAAGTGAAAGTTTTACTAATGTAATTGCATTTTGTTTGTTATTATTGAAGGTTTTTGAGCCTTAAACAGCAACAGTGTCTAACCAAGAAGTTAGACTAATTTTCAAGTACAATTTCAAATTAAGAAATCAGGAGTCATGGTTTCAATGCGTACCATATACCGCAAGAATGCTGCAAACATTCAAGCGATTGAACAAATTGCAAAGGAAATTTTGGAGAAACTACCAGCTGACGAGTGCAAGAAGCTTATAGATGGCTTCAAGAAATGTTTGGAGACAGTCATTGTTGCCAAAGGGGATGTGCAAGGAAGGGTTCCAATATTACTGTCCAGGTCATATTTTTGATTTCTTCTTTTAAATTAGTACATGTAAGTTGAAAAATAATGATTTTTTTGTTAAATGATAAAAATTTGGTAGATATCCATTTATTTCTGAAGATATTGTACAGGTTATACAAAAAGATTCAAGGGTGCCAATAATCCTGAGTGGCACTGTGTACAACGTCCTAATAGCAAACTTAATAAGCAATTAAATACTTACCTTTAATACTACCACCATCCAACTGGTAGAGACCCTGAGTGAAAGCTTGTTCTGCCATTGCAAGGTTGGATGATCGGTCAGCCAGTGACTTTGAGTAGCCACATTGGTTACATGTCAACTTGTTAGTTTCCGTAATAAGGTGGACTGGTTTAGGATTTACACACTTGGGACACACACCATTCTAAAGTTTTGGAAAAAAAATAAAATAAAAACTATAAAAATTCTTACATTGAAAATTAGCAGAAAAGCCAACCAAATGCATGACAGATTGATATTTATTATTTCTTAAATTTCTTCCATAAAACAAAGTTATACTTGAAAAATATAAAACATACTTACTGGTGCAAGTGTTTTCTGTTGGGCAGCATTCCTACAGGCCTCACAATGGCAGTCAAAAAAATATTGGTCTTTTAGAATTTGGTGGCGTTCTTCAAAAGTCATTCTGTAACTATGAGGTCCTGGAAGAAAGTAGTGAAGAAATAAGTATTTAAAAAAAAGTATATTTTCTTTACTGAATACCACTTTCAAAATCTCTTTGATTTCTCAGATTGCTATCCATATAAATAAAAGACAATATATATCTGTTGGTTGTTGGGATGTTTGCATGTACTACAACTCTAAAATACTAAATGCTATTCTATGAATATGGCTGAAACTGAACATTATTGGTTACTAATGATAAATAATTATTTTGAAAACTATTTCGATCCCCAATAAAAAAAAAGTAAGTGAATACATAGTTTTAACATTTTTTACAAAAAATAAATGCGTAGTTTTAATTTGATCAAAATCTTATTTAATCAAAACAATGATATTTTTACAATCAAAAGTTTATGTAATCAAAGTGAAATCAATAGTGTTTTTTACAAAAAATAAGTAAATATGCAGTTTTATTTGCGAAATAGGCAACTTTGTGAATTCTGTGTAACATATATACACACTAGAAGACATTCAAGGATTAGCAGATGGAACAGACACCTAAGAAAAGATGTGATAAAAACAACAAAAATGAGGATACTAGTACAAATACTCCATGTAATACAAATAAAAGTATTTCTGAAAACAACTCTCAATATTTGATTAATAAACAAGGAAGAGAGTCTTGACTTTGTTATTTTTTTTATGTTCACAAAATCAAACACAATTCACTAATAATCTATGAGTATGTTTTACATGTTTTAACCAAGTAACATTGTTATTATATCAATCAATGATGCTATATTAACTCAGGTAAAATTTATTCTTGTTGATAACTGCATTCCAAATAAAAAAATCATACTTTTGCCAGTAGAAATATTTTTTAAAAATGTAGACACTTTTCCGTTGATATTTTATATATATCAGTGTTACCTGTTTTGCTCAGAAAATATTATGTACGATTACTATGTTTACGATGCTATATCAATTGGTATAAGTAGTACGCTCACATCTCCATCCAATATCAGCATTATAGTGAAGGTCAATTCAGCATTAAGTAGCTATATGAAATTATGATAATAACAAAAAAAATAAAGGAAATTTAAAAGATTTATAGAAAATGATCACATTACTGAATTATAAAATTCATTGTTGTATGCATTAATGACAAAAATTATTAAATGTTATATTTGTATATTACTTCGGTAAGCCCATAAATATGCTTCAACTCAAATTTGAATTTAATCACTTAATTAGAGTCAGTTACCCTTAATTGGTAATTAATCTTTTTACTAGTATTTCTTTCATCAAAATTGCTCAAACTGTTTACGGTAGTGAGTAAAAAGCACAGATCGGAAATGAAGTAATCAAATTAAGATGAAGAAAATACTAGGCAAACATTTATAATGATTGACAATGCTTCATCCAATAATAAATTAATAAATGAAATAAATCAAGGTAGTATTAGTACTAGAATCAGTTACTTTCAGATATTCTTTACTAAATATATTTTTATATGAATATCTGCATAGGGTTTTATGTTTGTATACCACAGATATAGCACAACATTGATAGAAAAAATATCTTACCATAACAGTTAAAAATCTCGCCTTCTGGTTCTACATCTTTAACAGCTCGGACAATTAAAGTATCCTTCTGAAAACTATGAATAATAAATTAAAATAAATTAATTAGAGGAGAAGCAGATGTAAAATATACCAATTGTAAAAAAATAATTACATCCAAGAACTTACCATATGTGCTGGTATATAAAACAGGCATTTAATTTATAACACTACAAAACAGGTCTGGTTAGTCACTCAATAGAAACTGTCATGCGACTAACGTCTTGTTGGGGGTGATCAAATAAAAAAATTGGCAAAAGGGGTGATCAATGAATAAGTTACTTCTCTCACCTTTTGTTGGGCAGTGATCATTTAAAAAGTCTGAATTTTTAAAAAACAAGTGTGACAGTTACCAGACAGAAACTAAGGGACCAGTTTGCAAATTGAACACGGCCACTAAAAACCTATTTGGCAGGGAACTTTTTTCTAGACACAATAAGGAGTAAATGTTTGTGCCGTGTGGCCTGTACACATGATACATACATAGTCAGCCAGACCCATTTAAAAACTGAAGAAACCTATGTTGATGTTGACTATGCTGAGTTTGACAGTTTTTGTTGACAGTTTCTAATTTTACACTGAGTCCAATGCGCTGGTATTATGCCTAGCGTGCCATCGACTGAAGCACAATATGAACAGTTATGGGGCTTGGATTAGTTGAAGTGACCAGTAGTCCTCCAAATATTCTTGTAAACTATTCATCTTATAGTCCTGCATATACTGTACTCTACTCATTTGCATAACCTAGTCCTTGTAAAGATTTTTTTTCTATTAATTTTAAAGCTTACACAAACATTTTACTAGTGTTTTCCTTTTCAGGTATAATGCAACATTCACCTTGAAAATGTTGAAGAATATATAAGCCAAAACGTTGTGTTAAAAAAAATGAAAATGAATTGTCTGAAGAATATATGAAATAAGGCAAACTCAAGTGCTTTTCCCTTTTAGCATTCTTTTTTATCATCGTCATCTGGTAAAAACAATGAAGGCAGTTAAATATAACCTAATTATGTCTCCCCTTAAACTGAAGAAGAACTTGCAAAAAAATATTAACAATAAACTGACCTGGATGTAATCGTTGGTTCACAAGAATGGTTCATGAGACTGGCTGTAGGGTAAATAGCAGTTGCTATCCGTACTTGGCTAGTTGTCTGAATTGCAATCCCACTGTTGCTGACAACAGGAGATGCTTCAGAAATCTGAAGTTCGGTAATTGCATGGGCATTACACACCAACTGCTGAATGTGTCGTAGCAGGGCAGCAGCAGTGTATAGGTGGGACTTAGACTTAAAAATGGTGGCTAGGTCATTTGAATGATTTCCAGTCGAAGGCATGAGATCAGAAGTTGAAGATGTATCTGAACAAGGCCCAATGTTACCGAACCAACCAGCATGGTCAAGGATGTGTAGTAAGAGAGCAGCAGTCTAAGAATTCAGAAGGAATATAAATAAAATGCACATTAGAATCAGCCAAACTTAGCAAATCACAATTTTAAAACAGACTGTTCTCTGCTTAAAACATAGAATGCAAGAGAATGCAATGTCATAAAAAAAAATTGAAATTTAACGTACATAAAAGAAGTTACATCATATAAACTGATTGTGAAATAATTTATCATATAGGGTCCAAGAGAGATGCATTTTTTGAGAAGGTAAACGTTTAATTTTCCAAAGGAATTTGTACTTTAAAGTGTTCCTCGGGTACAATAGGCCAATTACAAGTTTATTCTCAGAAAATATTATTAGCAGAGTAATATCTTTTTGGAATATGTAGGCAAAAAATTGAATATTTATAGATAACATCTTTGGGCTTTTCAAGATCATGAATCAGCAAATGCCAGACATGGAAGACATTCATAAAAAGAAAACATTCTACAACTCAGGCAGAGGAACCATGTTTTTGTTTTTATTTATTCTGGACACTTAAAAGAAGAAAAACAAAATATCTACTGACCATTGCATATTGCAGAAGATCTTCAGCCAGCATGTCATTGGAATGAGCCATCAGCATATAGACTGAGAGATAGTTGGTGTCATACTGGCCATCCACAGTGAGGCCAGCAGTTTTATTAGAACACACCGAGTCAAGCTTCTCAGATTTAAAGTCTAAAAGAAAGGGGAGGAAAATGTTCAGAGAATCAGAATGAGCAGATAAATCTATTTTATTATGGTTTTAATATAATGGTCTTTGATTTTGACATATATAACTTATCATAGTCCTAAGTTGTCCAAATTTCTTAGATGAAGCAATGCCATCTAACTACAATTGATGAAATCTGTGTGTGTGCATGCACTGCGATTACTCAGCAACTGACCATTGTATGAAGTTGACATTCGCCAGATATATTAGTCAGCACACGAGGCAGTGTAGTGTCGAGTTTTGGATCAGTGGTCCATAATAAAAAATAAATAAAACATTAAAAATTACAGATCTTTTTTCATAGTTCATATAAATTATCTTCCTTGACTTCTGCTCTTTAGAATTGTCTAAATTTAGATATAAAATATCTAAATTGGCAACACTCAAAAGAGAAGTAACCGAAATACTTCGAAGCTGTAGTTTCGTACACCGGACGGAAAATTATTTTACATGGCAATTATGGCTGGCTGTTCCACACACCATAAAGTCGGGCCCCTTCCAAACATGCACCTTTGGAACGGCCACTGCCCTAGTTATCATCAATTTTTGACCGGTTTTTCTTTCATCTTGAATTTGAATGATACCTGCAGCCTAATCAGTAAGGCATTGTGCAGGTATGAGGGGATCCCAAAGATATGGGATGGGAGTTTAAATCTCATCGGATGCTCAATCTTTATTTCCGATCCATATAATTTACCATTAGATTATGTAGTGTACATTTCAAAGCTGGTATTAAAAAGTATTAATGAATTATTAACTTTTATCTCCACCTGTATATTAATACATACTGAGTGGCTATAAAATTTCAAAATATATAAAATAACTATTCCCTATCAATTTAACAGTGGCAATTACACAGGTAGATCATAATCATATTAAAACATAGATCAAACGTCACAAATTTTAAGTGAGAAAGATTTACATACTTTTTCTACCAATTTGAGGGTAACTTTAGTTTTAGTGGTAAGCCATGAACTTATTCAAAGTAATATCAGATGAATTAGATCAAATGTTCAATTCACTGAAACACCTTGAAGTTTTTAAAACTAAAATCTGATTTTCAATTAAACTGCACATGTATAAATGCATCAGAGAGGAGTAAGATGATTCTTTTGTAATGATCAGTTTTATATCATTTCTTCACTGTATTCTCAGCTAAGTGTATCAGCCAATCAGTTGACTGTAAATTTAAGGAAGGCAACTCTGAAGTTTGTTTTAAAGAGTTATTTCCCTTTTAAATGTTGCTTTTTTTTATAGACACCCTGTATATAAAATGGCAGCACGAGAAAATAAAACTCCTCCATTCCTTCACTGACAGTAATGCAAAAGAAAAACAAGTCTCACCTAATAGTTTTTGGAGTCCTGCCACCAGAATAACTCGAAGGCTCAAGTGGGCAATGCCAACCTTGAAAAAAATAAAATTAAGTAAAATTTATTAAAAAAACCCAGGTTTTTATAACATCTGAGAGACACTTAAAGCCTTACTCAGGTCACACTACGATCCAATCAAATTGTTGGCGACTGAATTGTAGTTGAACTCAGGTTGGGTTTTGCGAAGAGACAGTAATTCGTATTTTTAATCACTGACCGAGATTTTGTTGTAATGACTGCACTCTCAATCGCTGCAAGATGTCTCGTGTAACATGACCGTCATTCAATCAAAATTTTATTTTATTTAATTCATTTGAAACTACAAACTTTTTTTACAAAAAAGTGGTTAAGAAAGTCGAATATTCGTAAATAGAAAAAAAACTTTTCACAAGTAATTCTTGGTACTTTCCATTTTTAAATTTTTTATTAAACTAACAAAAACTTTTTTCTCCCCGTGTACCTATTTGTCAAACAATATTTTAACTGCTGCCCAAAAAAGCCGATTTCAAGTATATTCAAGTACATATACTAAATGCACAATACTTTCATGAAAAAAACTACAAAGCAAACAATAATTTATTTTAATACAAAACTTAAAACTATATTAGCAATTTTCTAATTCAATGTTTGTTTACTTTTTATTGTAACTTTCATTATCAAAAAGAAATTAATGTGATAGTTTTACATGAGGCAAAAATAATATAAAAACATCTAAATTTTCCTGTAATGTAAAAATGTGAAAATATACATTTTTAATTAAAATATAACTTCCTAGATATTTTCTATAGTTTTGAGAAGGGTCATTAATAT
>VCCN01007298.1:1375895-1389518 GCA_006491835.1 Architeuthis dux
GTGTGTGTGTGTGTGTTATTCAATAACGTTAATGACGAACATGTCTTTTATTTTTACTTAATAAACCGAAAAAAACTTTTTACATTATCCAATATAATCAGAATTTACAATAATAAACTTAGAGAACCTGTAAGGCTTTGTCTTACATTAAGTGTTTCAGTAACTTAGAGGTTAGAAGTTAGATTGTAGTGATATTCAAGACACGAGTTCCACATTAGGTTTATGGAATGTTGTGCTAGTAAGGAGTTTACTGCAGCGAGGTTAGGAAGAAGACAAGAAAGGATGTGCTTGTTTAGTATTGAAACAGTTGGTTTATGTAAAACAGAATCAGGTTGTCTTGCTGAAAACAATTTGCGTTTTATTTGGATGCACTTCTTGTTTGTATTGTATTCCTCGCAAACTTCCTGCGAGCATTAATTTGATTGGTTGAAAATGTTATTGTTGAATCTAAGTTTAGTACGTATTGAACTACAGAGACACGCAAGAAGTAACTAGACACCCTTAGGTTTATGTTGAGAACAACTTTCGAGTCAGAAGAATTCCAAATTAGCCCCAGAACAGCAAAACAATTATCTTCATCAACTTGGTTATTATTAACTGGTAGCCAGGAGGAAACCAATTTTTATCTAAGACTAATATTAAGAAGAGGAATTAGTGGGATATCGAGATGAGCTCTTAGCTTTTTAGCACGACGAATCAAGATTTGCTTACTTTTCAGATACTGCATCAAACGACTTCCTTAGCCAAGTCAGTCCCCTGACATTAATCTCATTGAGCACATGTGGGAAATATTAGATAAGAACTTGCGTAAGAAGTCTAAAAAGCCAGCAACATGTTCAGATCCTTACGCTAAGCATGGTCTGAAATACCTCAAACTGCAATTTCAGAACTTATTAATTCTATGCCAAGACAAGTTGTTGCTCTTAAAACGCCTAACAGAAAGTAAGCAAAATATTAAATAAGATCATTTTTGATAGTTGAACCTAATATATTTGCTTAAAACTTCATTTTGCACTGTAAATGCTTGAATAAAGTTAAAGTAAAACTATTGGTATCTATGTACTTCTTGCATGTCTCTATAAGCTTATATGTCAAGGTAGATAATTGGTCATTACATCGACAGTATTGTCTTCTTATCATTTCACAAATTGTGAAACAGCAGTCGTTAAATATAGCAATAAAATAAGCAGATAAAATAAGAAGTGTTTCTAAAATGCAAATAGATGTATATTCGAATGGAATAATTTTATTTACATGATGATGTTTTCTTCCTGCCAGCTTCCCCATGGAACGTTCTGCCCCGGATTAAATATTTCGAGCTTGAAACCACCGCTCAGTAACGTACCTTTCTCGGTGAACACCGAAATTGTAGATCTGGATGAAATAAAAAATGAACGAGTAAGTTGAACCATGAATCTTCTTTAAGAAACTTTTGATACTCAGGATTACCTATGTTATGATCTTTCTCGATCTCAATCCAAATTAAATTGTAATAGTATAATTTATAATTTTATATAAAGTCAATACATTGCTTGATTGCTGAGGTAGTTAAGTATTTGCCGCTTGAATCAGAGGCCGGTGACTGAGCACAGTTAAAAACATTATTTATCTTCTGAAGGGTATATCTACACGTGAAATCAATATGGCGTCCCATAAATTGATTGTGGGGTCTTGCCTACTGTACGAATTTAATCTTGAAACAAAAGCAACTCGTATGATATGCACAGTGTTTGGTGAAGGTGAAGTTAGTGAATGTACTGCTTAAAAGTGGTTCATGAGGTTTTCAGTTGGAAATGAGTTACTCAAAGATGCACTTCGTAAAGGACAGTCGGTTAGCATTGATGATGACGAACTGAGGACTTGTATTGAATGTATTCTGCTTCAAACGAATCAAATGCTTGCATTAAGGTTCAATACAATGGATGAAACTATACACCTGCACCCCGTCAGGAAATAATTAGACATTAGGAAAATGGGAACTCTTCGAACTCAATGAATAAAACAAACAAAAAAAACAAACGCTCGGACATGTTTGCTTACGAAATAAAATCTAACAAAATTGGGGTAATTTTAATTATGCACGAAAAATAATGTAAGGAGTATGGCAAGGTAAGGATGCTCAAAAGCTTTTCCCCATACAAATTAATGGTAATTTACTATTCGCTTTACGCCATTTTCCCTTACGAAAGGTTTTCATAGGTACGCTATACTTTCGGATTAGTTGGGGAAAATCTGTGTCACAGATTGTATCTTTGTATCTTTGTATCTTTGCTTTGTAATTCTATTTTATTTAATAAAGGGCAAAATATGACTCATGTTTTAAGACCGTAAATATTATATTTAGAGTTTATGAAAAAAAAAGAATTCTGCGTTTTTAAGATTACAGACGTACATAGGAATACTATGCATACATCAAGTCTGAATTTTAAACAAGATAGGGAGGGCAGTGATTCTTAAAAGAATATTTCTAAAAAATCAGGTTTAAGCAGTAGTGTAATTTATGTTGATGTTAAAATGTAGCCTTATCATTTGGCTCTTCATACAGATAGTATCAAATCCTTAGCTCCGTTCAATTTTAAGCTACAGTTAACAAAACACAAGTTTGTAAATCGTCCGAACTATTCCACTTAGTGGTTATAGTTCGGTCACAGGGGTTGGATAGTTCAGCCACATGTATTAATTGGCTTATTCTTGAAATTAATTGAGTTGGATTTGCTAAAAACATAAATTTAAACACTTCAAAGTTATATCCTAAAGTACAAAGTACAAAAAGCCGATACTTTAATGTTATTAACAACTGCATATTCATATGCCAGTCATTTTGTTATCTGTATTATCTTTGTTGTTAAACCATGAAACAGGTTGAAAAAATGTTTTAGATAATCAGTCAGCTCTCTCTCTCTCAATGTCGTGTGTGAGGACTTGCCGAACTGAAAAAGTGGCTAGCTTAAATCCCCGGCCCTTGATATGTAGTCCATAAGTGTGATTCTTGGGACGTCATATTTATCAGCAGCATTCCTTACTGGAATTCCATTGGACTTAACTTCCTCAAAAGCATCTCTCAGAGCAAATTCATCCCTCTCCCTATTGGTCCTTTTCTTGTATATCCTTCCCACGATGACTGGTGGATCATCATTATCATCATCACTATATTTATTATTATAGAGTACAGATAAATACATACAAATATATAATATGTATTCCCTGGTGGCTATTAGGAGTTGTATTTCACTTTGAGTTGATAATATAATTACTTAAAGGAGGTAGTGTTATCATTTTATGAAGGTCATAACTTTTTAATAGTGGGGAGATGGTTCGAACACTGACGAACTATCCCTCTGCCTGACTGTCCGACCTATCCCCCCACAATATAACATAATGGCTACCCTCAAAGTTCACACAACAGAGTTTAACATTCACTTTCAACAGCAATATCTTCTACGTGTAACACAGATTCACCACAATAATGCATAAATCACTGCTTGCCATATTCATGTAGGTAGAGCATACGATATACACTCCAAAAATACATAGGAACCTAAAAAAACATAAATTCTGACCTGAAGAAAGAAGTTCTGGGCTTGTTGTTTTGAAATTCCTCATGGACGATGTAAACAAACTCTAGGATTTTCATGCAAGATCTCGCTGCCCTAGGTCGCATGCTTTTTTTTCAGGAAATGCAATGTCCAACTATCCCACTGTCCAAAGTATCACCCTATAATTTCATGGATATTTCTTTTTTTTAAGCTGGTTTTTGATAATAAGAAAAGGTTGGTGTTACTGGAGACAGAGAGCAGAACTGTGTCTTTGGGTGCCAAGCGAATGATTTATGATTACAACACAGGTGAGAAATTTTAATTAACTCTAAGGTAAATTATGAACTGATAGATATAGTCAACTTAGGAATACCCGAGGACCTAATCTTGTTGGTCAATCAAGCAAATACTATGTTGTTCTCTCTTAGGTTTGTCGATAATAGCTCATCTTTTGATACCTATAACGCGATCAAAACTGTCGCCAGTAAAGTACTAGCAAAGTAAGTGATATTCAAAGTGTGAATATGTTGGAAACAGCGAAACAGAAGTAAAAAGGTAAACAAGACTGGCTGATGCATGGTCAAACTCCACTCCAACTGCTATTCCGACTATAGATGATTACTGAAACTGTTGTATTGTATATATGATAAATAAAAGAATTATAAAAAAGTGTGTTTCTACATGTATTTATTAGAATGAAATAAACCCATGCGTATCTGTATGATACATTTTCGTTTATATCTAAGACTTGTCAATTTAGCTCTTTCAGTAAGACAGTCGGCTACCGATCACTTGGTCCTGAATTCAAATCACGTTAGGGAATGGAAATTTTACATATCGGTTTACATCCCTAATTTTGGTGAGGATTGTTCTTGTTCTTGTTATGGTAGGAACACAAAGTCAACTCTTGACTTTGTCCTGGAGTTTGACAACAACTTATATATGACCATGTTTATCCTCTTGATTCGATGTATATTAATTGCTGAATAACGGATAGTTTTCTAAAACAATTATGTTATTCGGCAATTATCAAGAGCATATACGTAAAGCAGTGTTTGAGTGTCATAATTCTGTATTAAAGTATCAACCACTGACCGTCCGGAGGTAGAGGAAGAGGTATAAAGAAAAATCGGAATACGGCGGTTTTAGTCGGAAGTCACGACTTCACATTCTTGTGAATTCTTTACTTAAGAGGTTCATGCTTTCGACTCAGTAGATGCACCTATTTGGACTCAACCAGCTCGCTCACGTTAACCAAGTTAACCAAGACAAGTTACAATGACAAGGTGGCGGATCTTTTTTTACAAATAATTTATCAATCAGAAACAGTTAGTTCTTTGTTAACTCTGAAATCCGATGTCTCGTCACTCCTAATGTCTTTGTTTATTTGCTGCCGAAAATCTAGACGATCTTTCAATACCCTCAAATTAAAACTCATACCCGTTCACTTGAGCGATGCACACCCTAACGGCTGTTGTAGTGGTGGTGGTATACCCGCTAAATATATATATAAAAAAAGAGTAAATTCCTTAAAATGTTTAAAAGACTTATGAATATAAGTGATTTAAAAATTAGTAGACGTTAGGGTGGGGCAAATCCTGCCAGCATATCAGTTGGCAAGGAAAGCACCCTCTCTATTCTAAACGCTAACGTCATGTTAGCGTTTAGAATATGGAGGAGGAAAATGCCCGGATCTTGCCAGTATTTTACTAGCATATTGTAATGATTTGTAATTTGTTTTCATTATTGTTTTTAAGCAAAACTATTCCTGGATCAAATCATTTATATCTAATAAATAATAGAGCTCGTTAAAGTCTAATACTATTAAAATACTAAATGGTTGATTTCTTTTCGTTGCCTTAGAAGCTCTGGTGGTATTTCTAGGCAGTGACATTAGTACAAAATGTTGCTCTTTTGACTAGATAAATGGATCCTCTGTATATGACTGAATAGTCAGTCACCTATATTGCCCGCAATTAAACTAATACAATTGAAATATTATTTGTTGATCCAATGATTAATTCAGTTACAGTAATTAATAAACTCCAGTCCAAGTGTGAAGTTGACTATGTTTTTCTACCGTAACAAGAACAACAAGGAAAATCCTCACCAAATTTAGGTGGATAAAATTAACATTCTCGTACCGTGATTTGAAACCACAAGGTAGGCCGCAGTCTTACCAACTGAGCCATATTGACAAGTCTTAAATAACTCCGAAATTTGTCTTAATAACGATCAAACTTACGTTTTTATCATTTTCAGTTATTTGGATTTTAAACTTTAAACTTCAAAACAACATATCTCACTGATTGGTTCTCTTTTTTTTTTAGTTTTCTCCTTTTTATTGTTAAGTTGATCTATTTCTTCAATGATAACATGTGTAAGTATGACCACAGTACCGTTTTACAGCTGGGAATCTGATCGTTCTTTCAGTGGATGGGTAAACTTAAGAGTCTGGTCGTTTTTACACTTTTTTTTTCTCTCTAAATAACTATACAGTTTAATTGTAGTCAAACCTAGTAGGGGCAGTAACTCAGCAAATGCAAAAAAAAAATGGAGTTTGATCATTTTTCCAGTGTGGCCTTCACATTTATACTAATAAATATATATTTGCATAATTTTCTATTTATTACATATACAATACAAAAGTCGCAGTAATCATCTTCAGTCGGAGTAGAAGTAAGAGTGGAGTTTGACCCTGCAGCAGCCAGGCTTGTCTTTATTACTTTCCCATGTGACTATCGGTTGCGAACAAATACAGACGAGAAGCGAACGCAGCGCGCCCAAGTCTTTAAATAAACATTAACAGCGAACCGCTCGGTTGCAAGACATTTGCAAGATAGTTGTTCCATATGTTTTTATATGGATTAAAATCAACGTTACATTTTCTTAATCCCTAATTTTTACAGATTTATAAATAATGACTTACACATACACATGATTTCTAATGTAGGTTACAAGTACACGATTTCTTTACGTACTGGACAATGCAAAACGCCAGAGAAAATTCGATTGGAAGACATTTTTGCTAAAGAATGTCGCGGATATAGAAGCTGCGAGTTGTCGGATGCTGACAACTATTTCCACGTAGATAAAGCCGATATACAGTACTTCGGAAAGGTAAGAACAGTTTTAGCGACATTTCCGATCGTTATGCAAAACTATTTTTCTACACTACATGAAATTTACAGAGATTGTTCTGATTCTCTTTCTACCTTTTGCAACGGACCTTCTCATTGGCCAAGAAATTTACAGAGATTGTTCTGATTCTCTTTCTACCTTTTGCAACGGACCTTCTCATTGGCCAAGAAATTTACAGATATTGTTCTGATTCTCTTTCTACCTTTTACAACGGACCTTCTCATTGGCCAAGAAATTTACAGAGATTGTTCTGATTCTCCTTCTACCTTTTACAACGGACCTTCTCATTGACCAAGAGGAGGATTTTAGCCATGAAGTTTCATATGGATACTCATACTTTGTTTCTTTCTTTACTTCTCTCATCTATCTATCTATCTATCTATCTATCTATCTATCTATCTATCTCAGTCTGTTCACATCTATTTCTCCCCCAGTCTACCCTTCTGTATAGTCTATCACATCTATCACTCCCTCAGTCTATCCTTCTTCACTAGTGAATTTTCTTCCGGTATACAGGACTTGGTCAAGTACAGATTTCAAAGGTTGAATTTTAAGGTAAAACTTATAAGAAAACTTTGAAGGATCAATCAACCAGACAGAATGATCTTGATATAAAGTCTGACATATGGCACTAAGCACTTACCTAGAACTCTTAACTGCCGGCATCGGAGGCAAACTCACATCCGTTTCAATATCTTCAACCTTTCAACTTCTATATACTAATGCAAATCAGTCTGCTTTTGATAAAACCTATAATTAGACATACATGTAAAAGTTCCTGAAAAGTGCTTCAGTAGTTGCTGGGCTTTTATTGTAAAATATAAGCCAAAAGAGAATGCATCTTAATTATATGATATCGATAAAAAGATTCTTTATCTTGTAATGGAGAACCTTCTCACATTTTTACAAAGGATAAAGAGTACGTGGTTAATTATTTACTTCCTACAAAAGATTGTTCGTTTCTCCTATAAATACTAACTACTGAAATGAATATTATTAAGTAACGTACTTGAACAAATAAAAGTCAGAAAATATTTCTCTATTATTATTTAGCGCAAAGTCCGTGGCGTAGTGTGCGATGTTTGGGTCGGCAAGTACAGGGACTTTTTTACGGAGAAGAACAACACAATCGAGTGGTACTATACTGCGGTAAGTAACACTTCTCGAATAACATTAACAAACCAAAGAAAGCTCATTAATGTATAAAGAAGTTGTGGCTTTTCTAGAAACAATATGGCCGCCGAGTCCTTGACCTAGAGATAAAACGTGGGTGTTATCACAGGTGAGGAAATGCCGTTTTGTGACTTAGAATAGTCACGCAAAGGTGGAAGCAACCATTTATTAATTTCCTGGATGTAATTACTTGTGCGACATATTCCTTCGTTTCTATTTCCCTGTTTGACTGATTGTTGGTTGTTTGATATGTTTCATATTTAACGATGAATTGATCGTTTTTCGTTTATGTCGGGGCAGAGGAGGGAAAATTTAGCTGTAAGACTAATACTAATTCTGTTGTAGTCAGATGTCGAGGTGTCGTTGCCATTTCGGCCTCGACAAACCTGACTAAACTCCGATTATCATCAAAGGGTCGAAGATCTGGCAGAGACTGCATTTACATGGATCCGATACTCCCGCAATGTGACGGAGAACCGACAAAGCCTGGTGAAATCGCGAAGTACTGCTGGGGCGCCCTGGGTTAGTGGTAACGATGCTTTGGCCCCGGAGCCATGCCTGACCACAAGGTCATCATCTGATGTGGGCTTTGTTGGAGGCACGGCTGCTGTTTTTGCAGCAGTAGTTGTACGATCCTATTATAAACACATAGACATGTCGATTAGCGTATTCCCTCGGATCTTTTACAGGTGATAAGTGACATGACAGCTGAAGATAACTATTTCCCATTCCTTATTAGGACTGTATGGAATTATGGAATTATGGAATTAACGCTTCGAGTTAATAATAACTACTTATGGAGATAGGGTAGATATGATAAATCGATCTGGAAGCTGTTAATCATGGTCTGTTAATATTGTAGCACAAAGATTCTTTAACAGCCTTTCGTCTACATTTAGAGTCTGTAATACCAGCTATGACTTACGGATGCGAACTGAGAACCAACTTAGAATCGCACAGAGAGAGCAATGCTAGGGATAACTTTAAGAGATAGAAAAAGATCAACATGGGTCAGAGGGGGGTACTAGAGTGAAGGATATTATACAAATAATTAAGCAACAAAAATGTAGATGGACTGGACATTTAGCAAGAAGAGATGACAACAGATGGAACATAAGGCTAACCAATTGGTGACCATGGGACAGTAAACGCAGTAAGAAAAGACCAGACACACGATGGAGGGGTGAGACAGAAAGGTTTGTCGATAAGACGTGGCAGAGGTCAGCGCAAACGTAGTCGTCATGGAAGGAGATGGGAAAGGCCTTTGGCCAGCAGTGGACTTATAATGGATGATGATGATGGTATTTCATTGAAAGCTCAAGGAGAATGTATAAAACATTTTCACTTTACGACTTCAAAATTATTAGTAGAACAAATGTTGGTAACTGTTTTTAGATTAGATTATCAGATGATTATTTTCTTGTTAATTTTATTCTTTTCGTAGAGGCTATGTAATTATGATGATCGGCACCAGGAAATTATATCCATCTTATTGGTTCCACTCTCTAATGTCTAAATAGTCTGGCCATTGTACACTACGTAGACTTAAAAAAAACTGGTTTCTGGAGAAGTTTTAACGCAAATAAATGTTCTTCGATGATATTCATTCATTAGTAGTCAATCAGAATTACTGCACTATATCGTAATATCGATTTCTTGGCAACGGCACTAAATATATATTACATAGAAAAACTCGCATAAACGCCAATTGGCCATTGTTGTGTTCTTGTTGTTCTTCTTGTAGTAGCTGTGTGAAATTAGAATGCGTTTTGATTCGTAATCTGTTTAAGCGTGTTAAGAAAAGAAGACAGAACAAGATAACACGTGTGATAGGGTTGATTAGCCTGGTGAAAGTGACCCTTCCCTGGTCCCACTTCCGGGTCGCGCTTTTGGGACCGGAAGTGGAACAGGGATTGCTGGGAGCTTCCTCGGCATGTTTATTTATGTAGATATATTTATGTAAACATTATAGCCATGACAGCATAAAGTCTGTTTTGATAATTCGAATCGTGAAAGTCGGTTAGCCGCTATAATCTGCCTACAAAGCCTCGAGGGATTTTGTAAATAAAACGAGAGAGTGGGTGGGAGCGAAAACAGTCGAAAAACAATATTTCTCTCTTATTATATTATTAAAAAGAAAGTATAGACGAACTTTACACGGAGAAATTTCCAACATTACATTTCACAAGCACATTGAACTAAATATATTTACAATCATTACTAATCTTTCGACTAGTATTACTTTGATCATAATTTCAGTTGTTTTTTATCGCAACTCCCAGAACGTCAATCTACGGCAGTGTACACGCAGCGCTGATCGAAAATAAAGAATAAGCCTCCGGCATTACCTATATGGAAAAAAAGACTTATACACTGTGCAGCAGATACTCTAAATGTTTGTGAGGACACAGTGAATGGTAAAAGAACACATGGCGCTGTCATGGTAATATATCAGGTCAATAAGAAAAATGATAAAATCGTACCACCTTCTCTGAAATCTTCCAATGACTGATCATTATTAAATACAAATGATGCCCTTCCTGTAGTTATCCCTTTTCACAAACCTCCAAACTGGGCAACATGTTCCCCCGAACCCAAACTTTACAAGGAGAGACCACAGGATATATCATCGATACATGATGCAACGCTAACTGATCTGGCATGGTTACTCTTACGAAAGAAGTTCATTTCAGAAGAAGATCCCGTAATTAATGAAGAAGTGTTCACCAACAAAAGTTACATCATCTCCAACTCCAGGTCCGGCTACATGACTTTAATAGGTGAAACAAGACCAGTGTCAAAAGTGCTACCTTTGATTGGTGCATCACATACACATCATTCGGTTCAGCTTACATTTATGAAATATTTGGAGAAAAATAATCAATTCCTGTGTAGTTGGATCTGGCAGTGAAGTAGTAGTGATTGTAGATATGGCGTTGTATAAACCTCTCAAGCAACTAGAAATGGCAAAAGAAGGTCTTCTTTTGCCATTTCTAGTTGCTTGAGAAAATGGGTATTAAAACTGGGATAACTGCACATTATCATTGCCCAATTGCGTACCATTGGAGACTTTATTTGTGAAATCGGTGTTCCAGGACTGTGGATAGAAAGTAATCTGTATGGCACAGCTACAGCTCAGCAGATCATCGATGGTAAACATGTTTGCAGAGGCTTCGACACTCATAATACAACTTTGCCTGCTCTTATGATGCTATTACTTGATGAGTTTAGTCACAACACATAGCAATACATGTTTCAAATATTCAGTATACTTTAAACAAAGGTGAAGAAATTGACATAAACTCATCTCAGACTGCTATATAATCTGAAAAACCAGGAGATTCTAGAGGAACTGCGTCAGTTTTGTGATGAACTGGGAAAAACGAGCCAGTATTCAAATTCACGCGTACCTACATTCGTTCGTATAATACACCTCAAAGGTGCGCCGGGCTGCCTCGCCAGTGATGTATATGGCTCGGGATCATTTCGGATTTCGGGTCTTTCAACATCATATCCGATTACCCAAGCGACCCTGCCGGAATTGTACTTGTTCAGACAAGCAGCCCAGAAGCGAAACGCTAACAGAAACTACATGAATATGGTGGAAACGATTTTCAATATTACACTTCACAAGCATATTGAACTAAATATTTTACAATTATTTTTAATTTTTCGGCTAGTATAACTTTGATCATAATTTCAGTTGCTTTTTATCGCAACTCCCAGGCCGTCACTCTACAGCAGTGTGTACGCAACGCTGATCGAAAATAAAGAATAAACCTCTGGCATTACCGATTCGCGTTGCTTATTAACGGTCCTAGAATGACGGTCTGAGAGTTGCGATAAAAAAAAAGATGAAAGTAATACTTATAATAATTGATAATACTTCCTCCAAAAAATTTAAAAAAAGTAATAAGCATATTTTTCTCTCACTTTCCACAGCTTATCTATAATACTATGCGAAAGTCGCTATTTTTGTGTGTGACGTTGTATGAATGTCTGCAGTGAGCATCACTGCAATACTAAAAGTCCCAGTGGTCTGACTTTTAGCATGGATACAATATATACTACCGAGTTTTTAGCACGATTCACAACGCAAGTATAATGCTAAACTGAACACATATGTTATGTCCAATAGGTAAATGACGAAGTGTGACGTAATTAAGCGTTCGTAAGTGTTCCAAAGTATTGGTAGAGAATAGAGAATGTTTCTATGGGAGAGAGAAATAGAATGTTTACACAGTGTAAATGTTTGTATTACGAAAGCAGACAACACGTGTTTTTAAATACAGTAAAGACTTTTTAAATATATTTTTTTACTATTATTTTCGATTAGATTCCATGTTAAATTTTACCTAATTATTTAATTGTAGTGCAAATAAATAAAAAAAACTACTTTCGTCGCATTCTCTCTTTTCTACTCATTCGTAAGTGTTCAGAGATAATGAAAAACAGGTTGTTTATTTAATTGCAGATTAATTAAATAATAAACTAATTTCCCCGTATTCTCTCATCGCATTAAAGATTTTTAAAACACAGACATTATAAACTTTTCTATGCTGTTGTCTTCTTTCGTAAGTTCAGAGATAATGAAAAACAGGTTGTTTATTTAACTACCCCCCGTATTCTATCTTTGCATTAAAGGGGTGGTGGGAATTTCGTTCCCCTTTTAAATGGTAAAAATCGGGAGGGGGACTCTTTATCCCAAGCGGGGGGCTATACACTTTTTATTCATGTTTTAGGGGTCAAAATCGGGGAGTGTAATCAGATATTGTTTAATTTCCTTCCACTAACCGAATTCTGCAAGCGGCTTTGAGGCCCAGTTTAAAATAATGCCTAAAAATTGCAAGAATCTCAATACTTATATCCGCCATTATAACATCTGAAACAAAAGATACAGCTGACTAATATTGATAAGATGATATATATAATAATTATATCATTAATAATATAGCAGATTCATAGATAGTCTTTACATGTGTACATGTAATAAGCTTTGGAGTAAAGGTCTGTGAAATACGAAAATACTTTTGATACACCCTAATAGCACTGGATGAGAAGTCGAATATTTCTCATTTGAAAAAGTGGAAATTGCTATTCATTCCAGTCATGTTGCAAGAGACATGACGGGAAAATCTATGGACCAACAGTTTGTATAGAAGATTGCCGAGATATACCTTATAAGATATACGTCGATAAATATTCGTGAAGCGAATATTGCCCCAATTTGACATTTTTATTCGCTAGTTGCTAAGATCGCAATTAGACTTCCATAGGTTTTTGAATTCAGATGAGTAATATTCGCTGGCACTTTCGCCAAGAACGTTATGCGTTTCCATAAAGACGTCTTTTAACTTCTGGCCGCAAGGTTAGTTTTCATTTCTTATACATTCGCTGATATTAAGTCTACATTATGGAATACTGTCGACGCCAATATCTCTTGATGCATCTACATCTATCCATATATCTCCATCTGTTAATATCTATCTATCTATCTATCTATCTATCTATCTATCTATCTATCTATCTATCTATCTATCAGGCTTAGATCAGCCTGGTCACACATGTTGAGTACCCTGTGAGGATCGAACTCACTACTCAGTACTCAGGGATCGAACGTGCCCCCCCCCATGAAAGCATCGTTAGCTCAGTGGGAAGAACAGAACCTGCGTATAGGGTTGCTTCCAAGGTGGACGCGGGTTCGATCCCCGGACGCCGCTTGTTTCTTTACTTACATTTACGATTTAAGCCGCTCGTTTAGCAGTCGTTCACA
>VCCN01007298.1:1698886-1710475 GCA_006491835.1 Architeuthis dux
GTTTAATAAAAGTAAACGTTTTACTCTCATTAATAATTTGTTTTAGTGGACTTTAAATGAGTATATAAAATACGTTCAGCAATAAAGTTAGCTGGAAATGAAAACCGTAGCCGATTTTAGCCATTTTTTAGCCATCACAATAAAAACAAATATATGTCGTAAAATGCCCTTTCTAAAAAGCTGCTCCCCTGCCACTAATTGCTTCTGGCGCCCAACATTTAGTGAGATTTGTTATTGTGGGAATAAATGTATATGAATGGCTTGGCTTCGCGGACGAAGATTTGGGGAGGGTTTTCCACGATTATGACCCGCCGTCTAAGGATCCCATATAAGTGTATAATGTTAGCAGAAATGCAGTATTCATAAAGCTTTTGGAGCACCCCTTCATTGGGGGCCCAGGGAGGCGATTTAACACCCCCACCCACCCCAGCTACGCCCCTGCCGAAAGGTTTTTTAAAAAGTTCCAGGTGGTGCCATACACGCGGAGATTTTTTTTTTTTTTCTTTTCTTTTCTTTTTTGTTTAATCGAAAGAATTAATTGGTTGAAAATGAGAAAGTAAGTATTTTTGGTTTTTCTCTTTGTTGGCGATATTTGTTATTTGTTGTTGTTTTAATGTTGTGTGTGTGTGTGTGTGTGTGTGTGTGTGTGTGTGTGTGTCTCACACACACACACACACATTGCGTTTTATATATGTCGATTATTTTTAGATGATAACAACAACGAAAGCAGATTTTTTCCAACTTGAGTTATGACGAAACACCTTAAAAAGCCAACCAAACCAAAACAGGAGCAGCGTTCTTATCGCCCCGCCTTTTAGGTGACGTCACGATCGCATTATCTGTCAATAGTATATATAACCCAACTGCACGCAACTCTCAGAAAAGTGAAAACTCTTCGTTCTTCAGCATTTACATTTATATTTACCTGGTAAGTATTTCTTTTGTCCTTTTATTTTACCATGTTTAAAGTTGTTCTCTTTGTTTTTTTAAATGTTTTCGTTAATAATGTCCTGGCCGTGTGTATGTGATGTGACGACGACACGACGCGAAGAAAAAAGCGCACTGACGCCTTTACGACGACGCGACGGTAAAGCTTTTAAACTAAAATATAAAAAGCAATGCTTCTTGCCTGCCTTTTAGTCTTTTTGAGCATCAATATGATCCATTTCTCTCTCTCAAATCTCTTTCTTAATTTATTTTATTTTATTTATTTTTTTACATATAATTAAAATAATTTAAAAGTTTTAATTAAACCCATTGAACCCATTGTTTTGTTTTGTAAACAAAGAAGGAAGAAGAAGGAAAACTAAGCCATGGCCTATGTTTTCCGTCCTAAGTCTTTCTCGTTTTTTTTGGTTTTTTTTTTTTTTTCATTTCTAAATATTTTCAACATTAAGTCTAAATTCAATAATTTGAATGGAACTTTAATGAGTTAAGCTTAATTCAGCGGATTTGTTTTCGTAAAATATTTAGGCACCTCGCCTCGGCACTGTTATTGTTGTCTACAGCCTGCCTGCCTGCCTGCCTAGTTAGTGCTTGAAGTGAAGTGCGACTACTACTATCTCTGATCTTGATTTATGAGTTGCTGATGATAAACCACAGAGATATTGCAGATTTTTTTTTCGAGTACTACTGTTAATTAGGGTCCGAAGATATTTAATGCTCTAAAAATGTCTTCCCTTTATGTTTAAAACTGTTTACAAGTCAGTTCATTCGGCTTCGCACTATCGTACAGCTAAGACCGCACAGTGGTATATAGAGTTGTACGTTGTGCGTACGAAAAACTAAGAAGCGATAAAAACAACGCGCGTTTTAAGAGTCAGTCAGTTCCTAAGCTTTCTTTCTTTGCAAATGTAAGGCATTTATTGCGTGTTTCTGATGTAATTATTTCTTCTTTATTTTTTCTCTTTTGCTTTCATTTCCTTTTTACTACGATTATTCTTTTTACACTTTACTTTATTTATGTTATTCCCCTTTTTCCGTCCTTTCTTTTATTTTTACTCAGTGTAAATTGTTTTCTCGACTTTTCTCCACATTCAGCAGGATCTCATGTCTTCTTTTTTTTTACATTGGGTGGCCGTGCTGGTCGAAGGGGCGGTGTACAGCAGTGGGCGCTTTCACGTCTCCATCTCTCTCTTTCCACTCCCTTTACAACGTGATGCAACTGCGTGACATGGCAAATAGAGATGGTAGCGGTTACATACTTTAATAATATAGATTTATTTTAATAACGTTCAACTTTTAAAAAAAATAAAACAGACGAGGCACCTGGGGATGGTCGGAGTGTACAGTTGAGTTGTCGAAACGTTGTAAGCAACGAAAGACAACTAAGAGAAGAATTAGTCCGAACAAGTACAATCATATGCAGGGCCAGCGCTACACACACTAGGCAAACTAAGCGATCGCCTAAGGCGCTAACATCTGGGGAGGGGGGCACCACGCACATTCTGATCAACTATGACAAAATGTCTTAGTGCCTACTAATGGGGACATTTATTATTAGCCATCCTTTGTTAAATTACCCACGGGGACTTACAGGACCCAGCTGCACTGGTTCGATTCACTCATCCCTGTGATCCTCGTGCATAAATCCTTGATACAGCTTTACAGTATACCTAGTTCCCAAAACCAAGGATGGAAATTGGAGGGTACGTGGGGGTGCAGCGTATACCTACTTCTCAATTTCCAGGGTTTTTTTTTTCGTATGTTTAATAATGGAGACTAATGGAGACTTACCGTATACATAGTGCCCAAAAAACATTTCTAGCACAGAAAATATGCCTTTCTCGGCATGCGTCACTAAGAGGAATAACACATAAAAAAGAAATAGTTTGTTGTAGCAACAGATTTATCCATTTAATCAGTTCAGAAACAGAAGCTGGCTTAATCTTTTTTTGCTATTGTTTTTGTTTAATACTTCTCTGCATGTCAACAAATGACAGCGTGGGTCCAGGGGCGGGGCGGAGCTGAGGGAAGGGATGAGGGGTATATTTGAAGACGCAACCCGGGCCCCCAACGGAGGTAGGCTTCCAAAGAAAAGCTCTATAAATAGTAGTTCACCTATTGCATTTCTACTGACATTACACAATACCATACCAAGGATATTTTTGTACATACATGAATTGCACAATAATAATTCAGCCTCTGGGATTGTTTTTCACCTAGTATTTTTGTAAGTGATAGTGCATGTCTATTTGAAGGGGCCCCTCAAGGAGCCAAGCCACCAGGCCCACACATCTCTAGCTATGCCATTGCGTGAGTCGCTTTTTTGTGGCAATATTTCAAAACAAAACCAAAAGAACATGCAGATACAAAGTTAGTGCAGAACAAAGTAACATTAAAGAACGCTTTTACGGTAACATTCTAATCAGTACAAAAGCTTTAAAAATGTGCATTTGAAAGTAGTCACATATAGCACAAAATGCTTGGTAATGTATTCTGAACCATCAAAGTAATTAAAAACTACAGTGGGACAATCGTAAGCTGACAATGGTTGAGCAGTTAAATCTTGAAGCGATGTGGTCTTTCAAGTTCGGTTTGTAACCGGGCTTTTGAAAAAGGTTTAATAGGCGTACTACATAACTTAAGGCAGTGCATCAGTGCGTCTGCACAGGGCCCCAAGATTTTAGACCCCCTCCCCCAAAAAAAGTTGGGAGAAGTATATGTATTCACTTTCTATCTGTTCGTCCGTATGTCCACACGATGTCTCAGAAAGTTCTCAATGAATTTCAATGAAACTTTGTGGAAGAGTGGGCAATAATGCTACAGGAGAAGTGATTAAATGTACAGATACCTCCCCTGCATCGTAGTTGTTCACATCATACAATATCTCCAAAAGTTCTCACTGGGGTGGATCTGGGAATCTTTTTTTTTTCGATTGAGAGATATTTTTTCAATTTTTTTTTTTTATACATTTATGTATTCACTCATATTTGTCCATACACTATCTTCTAAAGATCTTTATGAATTCTAATGACATTTTGTGGAAGGGTTGGGCCATGGGCTTTTTCTAAGTGACCTCCCCTGAATCGTAGCGTTTTTCAGTGGTCAATTTGTTTGTAGGTTTACTATGTTACATGGAGATAGATTATTGATCCATGAAGGACTTTACGTTAAAATTTAAAAAATTTAATGAATGATCCATTTTTGTTTTGATTTGTTTGAAAATAATAGCTAAATACAAAAATGGAAGGACACCCAAGAAATGTTATGCACCAGGCTCCATCAATGTAAAATTTAGCCCATGGGATGAAACCTGGGTACCTAGAAACTTTCTTGGATCGTCCAGGCTTGAAATTGGAATTATTTTGTTAAGTTGGGCGATGTTCCAAACCATGTGGCCAGTTGGGCGATGTTCCAAACCATGTGGCCAGTTGGGCGATGTTCCAAATCATGTGGCCAGTTGGGCGATGTTCCAAACCATGTGGCCAGTTCTGAGAATAGTCCTAGTGTTGTTTTAGTAGTGTTTTTTAAACTTTGGGAACTAGGTATACGGTAAGGCGGGGTTTTGGGAAGTAGGTATACGGTAACGTCTCTATTAGTAAACATTGAACATGGGAAAAAAACTGTAGGTATACGCCGTACCCACATTTCACTGCCCAGGAATACATGGAATTACAGCGTTAATACAGGCAGAGTTGCCGATTTAGCGCGTTTCGCACTAAATAAAGCGCGCTTCTTGTTTTGGCAATGCAAATAAACGCTAAATTAGCGCGTTTGCTCTTAAACATTTTGGCCATTGTCTGGCAATTTTTAACCAGTTTTAGTGTCTTTTGGGCAGTCAAACTAGCGCGAAAATATTTTTTTAGCTGGCAACAACACTGACAGGCTGTTAGGTAAAAGCCAAGATCTCGACTACTGATTTTCAAACTTTCACCACTTAATAAATGATTGACGCAATACAATCTTATCAAATTTATTTGGCCGTCTGCCAAACTAAGCTGTTAGTTAGTTGTGTCTACAGTTTAGATACGTAAAAGCTCAGACTCGTTTTTTTTAGTTAGGTTTTGTGCCAGACATGTTTAAATTCGCCAAGACTTTCATGACGTAAAAAGGAAGACAACCATTCGTGCAGTCTACAGTAAAAGTAATAAATACGCTCATGTGTTTTTGTTGATTCAATTGTGTAGCAGCAGTGCAGTTGTTTATGACTGCAGTAAAATATTTTCTTCGTTTTAGCATATCACTTTCTCCTTGGCGGGTGCAGCCCATACCCTTCCCTTTTCTCGGTGGAGTAGAGTCATGCTCGTTTTCATCTGACTCCTAAAATAGACATCCCTTCCCACTCAAGAGTAATTCATACTGTTTGTTGTTTTCTTTTTTCTTGATGACTTTTGTCCCAACTTATAGAAATGACGACATGACTGACTTTCTAATTTCCTCCCAACCTTTTTACAAATCGTTCTGTTTTTTATAATGCTGAATACATTAAAATTCACTGACTGTACGTATGAAGTCGGCTGTTTTGTCGAGTCTCTCGACAGCAGCAAATTCTTAAAAAGGCATAGTTATAATTTCCTTTCTTGCTTTTTAAAAAAGATTTTAACCTTTTTAGTTTGTCTGTGAATGAAATGCTGCAAACTTATTGCAACTAACTCGTTTAACAGATTCAATCTGTTGGAAACCATGAAACAAAACTGTCAACATAGGTTTCTTCAGTTTTCAAGTTGGTCTGGCTGGCTGGCTGGCTGGCTGGCTATGTATGTATGTATCACACGTACAGGCCGTACCAGTGGAGCTAGAGGGATGACAATTTAAACATTAAAAGTTTTTTAACCCCCCCCCCCACCGAATAGGATTTTAGTGGTGGGTTCAATTTGCAATGTAAGTTTATGCTAAATTGACCCCTTAATTTGGGATTGTCCGGCAGGATTCACGCTTGTTTTTGAAAATTCAGACTTTTTTAGTAATCACTGCCATACAAAGGGCGAGAGAAGTGACTCATCCATTGATCACACCTTTTTCCAATTTTTAATTGATCACCCCCCCCCACACACACACACACACACAACACGGCATGCTGCCAAAAGACGTTGGTTACGTGACGGTTTCTATTGAGTGACTAACCAGACAAGTCACGTGTTTAGTGTTTACTTTTCTTTCGTTGCATCTACTTGCTGAACCCGCTGACACACTTTTATTCGCACATTTAATCATGTAATCCAAATCCTGTTTTCATTCTACGTCATATTTTCTTTGCATAAGCAATTATTTCCTGTTTTTCTAATCGTATTTTTTTCCCTCTCAAATTGTCAAATTCCGTTGGCTTAGTTCACAGAACTGCCACTGTGTTTTTGTTGACGCTCGTGACGTTTTGTTTTGAAATTCCCCCCTTTGGGGTGATATTGCCCCACCCGTTAAGAATGACTGCTCTACATTATCAAATGCCTTTAGCCAAATAAATACTCACATCAAGTAGCTTGACTGTACATCTTCCAAAAGGAATATTGCTTTCCATTATGTAATGCCTTTACTTGGCTAAGCCAAGTAAATTTCATATTAAATTGTTTACAATGGATATTTGGAGCTTCAGTGCAACCTATGTGTGGTTGCTGTAATGTTTATATATGTATGTATTAATGTCTATATATGTATGTATTAATGTTTATGATTAATAATAAATAAACACGCTGAAGCAAGTTCCCAGCAGCCCCCATTCCGTTTCCGGTCCCAATAACGTGGGCCGAAAGTGAGAACGGGGAAGGCTCTCTTCTTCACAGGCAATCGCCCTGTAAACACGTGTCTGTTTCTCTACGCTTCTTTTTCTTAAACACAGCTAAATATAGTTATGAACCAAAATAAACACAGCTAAACAGATAAGAACAAACGAGCAACAAACAACAAAGGCACTAATATCAGACAAGATTACACTTGTAATGGTTAAAACAATTTATTTAAAAAATATTATATTGTAATTCCCCAAGTGGGGCGATAGATTGTTACATACAAATGTAATTTTCTTTTGAAAAAGGGCGATCTTTCGTTTCATGTAACAATCTATTGCCCCACTCAGCCCAACTTTGCCCCCGTTGAGAATGATTGGAAACCTAAAACATGTTAGACTATTACATTAAGGTGTCCATTGCCTATACCCTGTCTTTTATGACTGAAGAATTTATTCTTTTTCTTTTTTAAATTTCTTTCAGTTGTTCGAATTTAATCCCTCAAGAAAAATGTCTGACTACTTTGTAGACAACTATTTGGATGATTGTGATGTAGTAAGCATGGATAGGGACAGATATATTCATCTGGGTCACAGTGGCAAAGGACGTTCAAAGAAGGAGGCTCGCGAACACACCAACAGACATGATCCTAATGGTCATAACAGAAAGACGACTCAGAAATTGATCAACAACAGTCACAACAGTCGCACACGATCAGCATCTAGGTAAAGTTGAGCTTTTTTCTCTTTCTTTTCTTTTTTAGTTACATGTAATGTCGATGTATTATGTATGTTTTAAGTCAATAAACACGCCGAATTGGAGGCTACCCAGCAGCCCCCATTTAAGGAGAGCCCCAATGTGGGAGCGGGTAGGACCTCTCTGGTCCAGGCATTGCCCTGTAAACACGTGTCTTTGTTCCGTCTCTGTTCCTTTCTTAAACACAGCTAAATACAGTTGTGAACCAAACGCGTTTAAACTAAACACAGCTAAACAGATAAGAACACACGAACAACAAAGGCACTAACATCGGATGGCATTACATTACCAACGGATAACTTTTGAATTTGATGCTTGGTTTCACTGAAAGCTTTGGATTATGTTGTCTGTCATATTTTTGACAAGTATTTCTTTAATTAGAAACCGTCAACAAAAACTGTCACCAGGCTTCTCTCAGTTTTCAAGTCAGTCTGGCTGGCTTCCTTTGTATGTGTCACACATACAGGCCGCACCAATGTAGCTAGAGAGCTGAAAATGTAAACATTTACTCCTTATTATGTCTGTTTTTTTTTTTTAAATTATCCGCCAAAATAGGTTTTTAGTGGGTATTCAATTTACAATGCAAGTGTATGCTAAATTGGTCCCTTGGTTTGTGTCCGGCAGCATTCACGCTTGTTTTTTGAAAATCTGAACTGTTTTAGTATCACAGCCCAACAAAAGGCAGGAGAGGTAATTTATTCATTGATCACCTCTTTATCAATTTGTTTAATTGATCATCCCCAACACGTTATGCTGCCAAATGATATTGGTCACATTACTGTTTCTGTTGAGTGACAAACCAGACCTGTTTCTTTAATCTTAATTCTAGTTGCTTTTCATTATAATTACTCAGACTGTCAGTCTATCGCAGTATGTAAAACAACAAGGATCAGAAATAAAGAATAAGCTCTAGGCAAGACTCAAACTTGCATCCCTTTCATCTCGGGAAGCCTACCTATGTATGGCAACTGCTCTACCAATTGAGCTACCAGAGCTTTTATGAGTTTGAGTCATGCAAGAGCTTATTCTTTATTTCTGATCTGCAGCAATGTTTACTCACTGCCATAGACTAAGGAGTCTGATTAGTTGCAATAAAAAGCAACTAAAATTAACTCTTAGATTCATGGACCGTTAATTGCAATAAAAAGCAACTAAAATTAACTCTTAGATTCATGGACCGCTTGTAAACGCTGTGGAACTATTCAATAGGGGGGAAATGGAACTCTTTTGAGAATTGAATTCAAGAAAAAAAATGTTTATATTATTAAAAAATTGCAAGGGAGATAACTTTGGTCAGAAGTTACCTCCCTTGAATAACTTTTTGAATTCGCTAGAATGAATTTAAGAATTGGGTTGGAAGAAATACTAGTAAAAAAAATAGTAATGGTTGGTAGTTTTTATCAATATGTTTTGACCAGTGTGTTCATGAGCCTTCCTTGTATGTGTGTGCTTTTTGATTTTTCCCCAATCTGAAAAAAGACTGAATCAGGCTGGTAAAATAAATGGCTATAAGTATTAAAAAGAACATCAGACAAAATGGTGTGATAAAAACAGGGCAGATGAGAATATTCATCATGGAATAATGACAATGCCTCATCTCAGAATTTCATATATTTATATCCTATTAGTCAATTTCTTAACTCTTAAATTCATACAAAGAAAATAGAATATCAATTTCAAGCAAAATAACTTTTAATTAAAATGATCTCACTTTGACCATTTTGTGGTATTTTTAGAATTTCTTTGATTCAATTCACTGAAAAGTTCCACTGTCAATTACAAGTGGTTTCAAGCGGTTAAGTTAAGTTAAGAAGAGTTTATAAATTTTAACATCTCACTGATTTGTTATTTTAATACACACCTGTTCTCTTTCTTTCTTGTATTTATTCATTTATTTTTTTTCCCTCCACAGTTAAATGGACTGGCAGTTACTGAGGCCAAAAAGTATGAAAACAATACAAAATGGGAACAAGGAAAAACAAACATGAATTGTGCTACAACCAGGATTTAGTGAAGCATTGATCCTTTGCTAACTCCACAATGTTTAACGTGAAACTCCTCCCCTATGAACCTTGACTGTACTCCGTGCTGCCAGGAGGTTTGTTTGTATCGCCTTTTTCCAAAAGGTGGCCAGAGATGACCCCTTGGTCAGTCAGAAGTGGATGGCCGAGAAAAGGCAATCGCAGACACCTTTTATCACAACCATCACCAATCACCATCACCACCACCTTATCATACTATGTTAAGTTGCTAAACAATTATAAAATGTTTGTTAGAGTATTTCTTTTTTTCTATTTTTTATTATGTGGTGCTGTCTTTGACTGAATTGTGTCAGTTATTTTCATTTTCATTTTCTCTCAAATAAAGTGCTCTGTTCATTTTTTATCAAGCCATCACAGAATCAATTTCTACTTTTTTATTGTATGGTTAAAATAAAACAAAGTTCTAAATTTGATTATTTTTCTTGGTTATTTTTTTTAATACTTATTTTTTTAATACAGAGGAAGCCACTTATTGTGATCACTTTGAGACAGGGTCTTTTAGATAACAAAAACTGGCTGATAACATTAACAAAGGATATAAAAATTGAAACAATTGACATTCATTGTTATAAATTTATATTCATTGTTATAAATTCATTGTTATGTTATTAAATGCATTGTTATAAAATACTTCACTTTATAAAAAGATTAATGTGAAATTTATTTTTCAATTGTTTTTTAAATTCATAATTCATTTTAAATAAAGTGTTTGGAACCAACTGATTTTGACAACAATAACCGTTTGACATTATTATCTGTGATTATAATAAATGGCTTCCTCTGTATTAAATTTTGGATGTGTCATCACAATTCATTTAGCCACTTGGGACCAGGATATTTCTGTGTTACATCATATCATATATTATAGGCTAGAGGAAATTGTGTGCCCCTTTACACCTGACCAGGGGGCAGGGAGACGACTGCCCTCTCTTGCCCCCTTTTTGTCATGCCTCTGCCCAGGACAAAGAAATTTCTCCAGAGATCAGCCATTCTCAAATGGTTAATGGGGTGAAGTTAAAAGCTAAAAAGTAACATGAAGATATTTCACTCCTATTGTTATTTTGCCATTCTTCTTACCTATCAGCTTTCACAAAATTTAACCCTTTCTCTGATCCACTCTAAACTTATAAAGCAATTACATTAGTTCATCTTCCACTTTTACCATTATTCTCTATGATGTAAAAAAAAAACTAAATCTCATCTCATAATAATAAATTAATAGTAGGTTTGTTTATAACAGATTAAACTGTTAAAATGATTATTTTCTGTTAATAGCGATCAAACAACCAGTTACCTAATAATTTTGCTTTACACAGTGTTTTATTGGTAGGACACCTGCTTTAGAGTGGTGGTTTTTGATAGTCTCACAGCTCATTTACTAGCATAATGAGATCAATCTACACTGAAAGCCCTACTATTGTGGCCTTGTGCCAGACCCAACTAAGCTTTGTAAATATTTGTAGTATTTTATTGATGTAAGATGTCTTTTAATTTTTCCCCATTTATTCATTTACAAATATATCTCACTATAATTGAAGAACTCTCTTTCTGTATGCACCAAGATTACTCGATAACTGTCCATTGTAAGAAGTTGAATTTCACCAGATATAATACTCAGTACACTAGGCATTGCAGTGTCACGTTTGAAGTTGTTTGGATCAGTGGTTTTCAAGAATTCTAATGCACCATGATTACTCAGCAACTGGTCATTGTACGAAGTTGACATTTGCCAGATATATTATTCAACACACAAGGCAGTGCAATGTCAAGTTTGAATTTTTTTTGATCTGCGGTTCCTGAAAATCTGATAAAAATAAATTAAAAATTACAGATTATAGATCTTTTATCTATCTAGAATATTTAAATTGGCAATAGATCTAAATCTAGATATAAAATATCTAAATTGGCAATACTGAAGAGAAGTAACCAAAATACTTTGAAGCCATGGTTTCGTACGACGGATGGAAAATTATTTTACATTATTTTTACATGGCAGGCTGCTCCACACACAATAAAGTCTGGTCCCATCCAAACATGAACCTTTGGGATGGGCACTGCCCTAGTTTCATTTAATTTTTGATTTCATTAATAACTTTTGAGGCCATAGAAAGCTTCCATATTTTCCCATT
>VCCN01007298.1:1744391-1755615 GCA_006491835.1 Architeuthis dux
AAAAACAAGAATTATTTACAGAATTCTTACAATGCATATTTGTATATAAATCAATTTTCTAAGTAGGAAAAATGAAAAAATGGGTCAATCAATTTAGATAGTAAGCAGCACAGATCAGAAGTAAAGAATTACAGTAGAATTACCTAGGAATGACAGGCTGATAGTTGCAATAAAAAGCAACAGAAGTAATAATAATAGTGCAGACTGTTTCTGCAAACATAAGCAAGTTTACCAAAAATTTTATATCAAACCACAAAAGATACATTTTTGTCCCTGGCAGAAAACAAGCCTCCGGGGACTATATATGTCTGTCTGTCATTGTTGTCGTCATCATGTCCTTCTTCTCAATTGGATAACTTTGTTATTCCTTAATATATTTCAATTAAATAGTTTAATGTAGGCTTGTGGAGAGATTCTACCTTGGGGATGGTGAGTTATGACCGATCAGATTGTTTGTTTACATTTTATAAGCAAAAACATTGTTTTTGTTTACAATTAGGAAAATTTCTCATATCTTGACCGATTTTGCTGAAACTTGGCTATAATGTTGACAAAATCCCAGGAATTGAAAAATGGTGAGTTACGATCGATCCATTTGTTTGTTTACATTTTATATGTAAATAACCATATGTTAGCAAGCAAAAAATATTGAACTTTGGAACTGCTGAACCGATTAGAATGAAAATTGTTATACAGGTTCTTGGGCACCTAATGTTTTTAAGAATTTTATGGTTTGAATAAAAAAAATCAGCTATCTCTGAGTTAATGGTCCTAATAAACAACTAATTGCCATCTCTCTCTCTCTCTCAACCGTTTTCTGCCACGGACCTTTATACTTTTAATATTTTTCTTTTCTATTTTTCTTTTTAAGATTTCCAAATGGATGGTATCAACCAATGGACCAGTATATCCCAAGGAGCACCTTCTGCCCGTACAGAATTTGTCTACAACATTGATCCTATCAGAGGAAATGCAGCTATCAGGTAAGTTTATTACCTCCATTTGTTGCTTTACCTTTTTTTTTATTGATCTTTTCAGAATTCTGTTTTTCCTTTTCTAATATTTTGTTATTTATTTGGGGCTCGATTTACAATGTAAGTTTTTGGTAAATTGGTCTTTTAGTTTGTGTCTGGCAATGTTCAGTTTTCTTTTTTGAAAATTCAGATTTTTTTCAGTGATCACCACCCAACAAAAGGCAAGAGAAGTAACTTATTCATTGATCCCCCCTTTTTCCAACATTTTAATTGATCACTCCTGTAATGTTTATGTATATAAGTATGTATTAATGTTCATGATTAATAATAGATAAACACGCTGAAGAAAGCTCCCATCAGCCCCCATTCTGTTTCCGATCCCAGAAACGCGGACCAGAAGTGGGAATGTGGAAGGCTCAGTCCTACACAGGTAATAGCCCTGATCAACATGTGTCTTGTTCTGTCTTTTCTTTAACACGTTAAATACAGTTACGAACCAAATGCGTTCAAACTAAACACAGCTAAAACAGAAAGAACAACAAAGCAAACAAAGGCACTAAATACAAGACGACATTATAACGGTGATGGGGTAAAAGAACAAAAAGCAACCCGCCATAATACTGGCCACGAGCAAAACAACAAATAAACTATCTATATTATATACCAACCCATTCTTTTCATTCTCTGCTTGTCCATTCTACCAGACATAAACTCTGTGAATATAAATAATCGGTCAACCTTAGTAAAATTGAAATAGTAAAAATAATAATAAAAAGCTTATGAGAATTTAGCTAGCAGCAGGGTGCTGGAGCTTTGGGGGCGCAATCGGACCTACCGTTTAAACCTTTTACTTTTGTGAGGGGTGCAAATTTAACAATATGCAGAGGGGCTCAGGTGGACCTTGCACTGCGACCGGCTAGAAAGACGCCTTCCTTCTTACTAATCAGTTGGCTAATTGCTTTTTCCTTTCAGGCTGGGAGATTTCAAGTTAACTGAAGGTCGCCCAGGAAAGTATAATGGCTGGTACCCTGTTCCTACAGTGGATGATGGTGAACCAATCATCGATTATGATGACGATGACCTCTTAGATGAAGGCTGGGAGACGGAGGAAACGGAGGATGATGTGGACAAGAAAAAGCATCACCATCATCATCATCATCACTACAAAGACATGTTGTTCAACATAAGAGGTAAGTCAGACTAAAAATAAAAACTACTTTGCAAACTTTGTTAAATTCTTGCTCTTATTATCTAAAGCTATTAAATTTCTTGAGTAACTAGTACAAATTTTAATCAATGACTTCTAAATTGAGCACTGGCAGAGGAAAGATATGTCACTAATACTGGAGACTAACTAGCCATAAATCAGTCCACCTTATGCTTTTCTTAGCATAACACAGAGGACAGATATTATAAGACAGAAAAGATGGCACTTATTAGAGAATGTTAGTGTTGTATAGCGAGGTGAATGTCCTGGACTTGGATAAAAAGGAAACTCAAAGACTTGCTTGTAAAAATATGAGACATATTTTTATTACAAAACATACACTTCGTCAGCCGGAGAATGAAGAGTGGGAGAGAGATGATGGGTGCCGAGAGACCGTTCCCAACAGGGGAACATGGTCTTATGTCTTCCCAGCCCTAGGTGGTCTGCCTCCTGGCTGCTTGGGTTCTCTCAGTTTTCTGTTCTTGGGTCTCTAGTTTTCTGTCCCCAACAGGGACAGCAGTCTCCAGACCTTCTGGCTCTGCTGATGTCTGTCTCTTCTTTTAGTGCTGGTTTTTTCTGTCCGCATTTCGAGTTTTCTATTTGGGTCTCTTTATAGGTTTCTCGAACTCCTATGCAGGTGTCATTCACATCCTGTTTGTTGGACACCTATGCAATATACCTATTTCCGCACAGGTGTCTAACCCCGGAATAACCTTTCATGGGTAGTATATTAGTTCAGGCTGGCCTGCAATCAGATTCCACATCTAGTGAAGAACATGAACAGAAAGTCCCTTTTTCAGCTTCTCAGCAACTTTTCTGTCTAAAGGATTTCTCTGCTGCGTGTGGCTCTTTTCCTTAGTATTATCCCAGCGCAACTGTTACTTCCACAGCTATTCAGTGCTACCGATTCTAATTATGACCATCTTTCTCCCACGTCTATTCAATGCTGCCAATTCTGATTGTGCTTAGTCTGTAGACTTCAATCATCCGTAGACTTCAATCGTCCGTCCTTCTGACTTGACTGACCACTTCCAATGGCTTCAACTGCCGGACCTCTACTTCTAATCAGGAGCCCTTCTGCTTCTCTGGCTGCCCCTGATTTTGGCAACATGTCAATTTTTGACTTCTCCCATGGGTTCCACCTTTCAGCCAAGTATCATAGCAGCCTACCCCAACTCCCCAGTGTTCCACTTCAAAGCTAAATTGACTCTTATGTCATATCATATCAGTTTTGACTATTCTTGAGTCTTCAATTATTTAACCCTTTAGAATAAAAAGCATCCAAATCTCTTTTAGAGCCACCTGCAGAGAAATGGTTCAGAACTACTTGCATGTACTGATGTTTGGTAGAACGTAAAATATTTCATCTGGAGGTCTGTGTTTGGGTGAGGCTGCTTGCTGCAAATTTATGAAGAGAAAAATTAGTTTTAGTCAAGTTTTATTTATTTTCAGATGATCCCACGGAGCATTTTGATGTTTCTAAAAAGTACCCTAATATTAAGAAGAAACTGAAGGCCCGTCTTCGCGAATACAAGAGATCAATGGTGCCACCACATTACCCAAAAGGAAATCCTGAAGCTAATCCCAAATATCATAATGGTATTTGGTCCCCAGGTTGGTGCTGAGGAAGAAGAGATTATTGCTGAAATTATTTTATACCAAAAGACTCCTCTTTTGAATATATTCAATTATTTTATATACAGATGTGCCAAGACATCAATTGGAGAATAACAAAAAAATTCATTGGTTTTCTTATGCATTCATTCTTTTGAACATTTTTTTGAAGGGGGCTAATACCTGCAATGTGTACATAATTTTGAGATTTGAAAAGTTTCCATGTGTTGGTCTATTCATCTTTATGGTGTTTGTTTTTGTTTTCTTTTAAATCTCAAGTACGATGTTATATTTCATAACTAGGGTTAAAATCACAAAATATAAAAATAATATTGATATTATCTTATACAGATTATCTACAGATTATCTCAGGCAACCGGTCAATTTACTGCTGATCAATTTGTCACCAACCCCAAGAAATGTTCTAAATTAAAAAAACAAAAAGTTTAATACCTTAGATATCAAAATATTAAAATCATTATCACACCTCCAGTATATCCTAGATCCATCAGCATTCTGTTTATTTTTTGTGTATATAAATTTCCTTCCTCTCAAATGGTGAGCTGGCAGGCGGCCATGTTGATAGGTAGGATTCTTGAATAAATATAACGTTTGGTGACTAAATTCAAATATGGTAAATTGGTATAAGACCATTTGTTCAATGGGTATTGTTCAAACCAACAAATGTAAAACATTATAGCAGATACTGGAGATGAATTGTCCTAATGACTAATTGACCAGCAACCAAGTCGTTCAAATTATCCTAGCACCCATATCTCATTGTCCAGCCTTTTCTTTTTTTAAGAAATGATATTGAATAAATATATAATCATTGTTTCTGTTATTTGTTTAAGTATTCACCAAGCATATTAAGTGTCTGTTAAGATCCTCATCCTTTCAGAATTAGTTTTGCAAGATTCATGCCTGATGGGAAGACCTCGTAAAACCTTTTAAAAAACATTTTTTATGAAAAATAGAAAATGCCAGGAAGATTGTTAGGGTCTAACAGATTAAAAGCATATAAAATTACTCGCGAAAAAAAATTGTTTCTATTTATTTTTCGACTTGGTTAACGGATGTAGATCTTTACTGAAAATTCTTAGGTTTGGATGTGGCCAAAATATTGATTATTTGTTGGATAATTCTGTTGGTTATATTTAATTGAAAGAGAAACAGGGTCCATTTGAATGGGACTATTTTTTTAATTCACATTATTTGCTGTGACAAATATTTCTTTGGGAAATGCAAGTGATATTTATCAGATCTTGAAAAGTGCTTGAAGTGGTTTTCACTGGAAAAGGATATGAAATTTTATTTTCCTAAAAGCCATTTGCAAATTTTGATGCTGCGATTGAACTAAATGCATAAATATGACTTACTATAACTAGTCTATGACCCACCGCTCCACTGACAGTTATTATAAATGTATAAATAAAAATGTATGTAATATTAGGTGAAAAATCGCCAAAGCTGATTCATTGTATACAGGGTAATTTAAGAAGAGTTCAACCCTAACCCAACAACACTTTACTGACATCATGTTACTTTAAATAATCATTGTCTTTAATCAATACACATATGTGTTATGCTATTTACTTATATTTTCTTGTTAGTTTCCTCTTTCCCTCATCCTCATAATGATGTCTAGGCATTCCTCTCGTTCGGGTTATATATTTTAAAATAAATGCCTCTCTAGTCAAGAAAATTAGTGCAATTTGATGTGACCAGTATGAACCCCGATTTTTTTTTTTTTATACATTTGCAAATAAGTCAATAAGGGAGGCAACTCTCGCTTAGCATTGAATAGTTACCTCTCTTGGCAAAGATTTTCATTTTCCAAGTCTGACAGATGAACGAAAACGTTACTTGTTATAAGATAGATTTGTTTATAACCAATCTTGGTAAGTGTTGGTTCTTTAGTTGCTTTATTGTTATTAGACTTGACAAGTGTCTTAAATTACTTTTTAGTGATCTTATAATATGGTTTAGAGCTTGAACTACCACACCTAGAAATCATTTTTTATTTTTTTTCTATTATATTTTTATGGCATTCTGAATATACATGTATGTCATAATTAAGATGAAATCTTCTGAATTTTACTATAGATGTAAAAGGTTAATTTTGGTTTCAATTTAATTTATTGATTCATATGTTAAGCCAGATATTGGATAAAATGGACAAAATCTGAGTTAAGAGCAGTGTTTCCAGATTAGTTTCCTCAAATTCGGACTCCAATTTTCCAAAAATCAGACATTAACAGCAGCGCCCCCTATTGTAAACTTTTTACCTAAGATTAATTTATGCACAATTATTCCACATAACCACACAGTATTATAAATCCAAGGGCTTATTGTTGACACATTGTTTCACAAATCATGCACCCAGAGTCAAGATTTATTAATGGTTAATTTTGCTCTTCTTCGGTCATAATCGGAAACTTTCGTTTTTTTTTGTTTTTTTTAAAATAAATAAACAATATATCCTTTAGAAATTGAAAAACTAAAATGAAAATTAAGTGCACCAATTATTTTTTGCAACTTAAACAATGAAGGCACTTTCCAGGAAAACTACTGTGTTCTTGCAATAAGGTTGTAGTTTTTGTAATTCAAAGGTATCAACATTTCTATCTTTCTACTTTGAAACAAAATGAAAATTAATAATTAAATATAATTAATTAACCTAAATTATAGTTTTCTGATGGATTATTTGTATACAGAGGTTTTGGTTTTGGAAATATCAATATGAAATAATGTGAGGCCTTAAATCAGACAATTTGGGATGTCTGATTTATTTAACTTTTAATCGGACATACAGGGCTAAAAACGGACAGAATATCCAAAATCAGACACATTTGGCAAGCCTGAAGAGTGACCATCCATGACGGCTATAGAGGACAGAGTGTTTGCTTCTGGAAGTGTCGGCTAGATTAGTAACTGGACCACTTCAAAATTACTACTACAATTACTTCTCCACATTTAGAAGTAAACAAACTTATAACGGTTTAGGGATTTTCATAAAGTGTATATATGTTTTTTATAGTGATATGATATACCATGTTCAGTGTACAGTGTATATACTTTCCAATATCATATACAGTATTAACCCCTCCCATTGGTTAAAACAAACACCCACCCCCTATTAGTCCATTTTAACGAGGGTTCACTGTAGGACAATTTTTAGATGAATCCACGCATCTCTAGAAGATACTTTTCGATAGGTCAGTCCATAATATGTTAAATATCAATTTTCTCAGCCATATCATGTTGGATTGATATGAAACTTGGTCCAGACCTTTGGGTGAACCATCGGAAATCACTGATATGGACGTAAAGGATGGTGGACGCATTGTTGAACTTATGGTTCTTGTTTTGTTTTTTTAAACTTTGCTGGTGCTTATTCCATATAGACTTTCTACAAATTTGCATCCTTGTCAAAATTCTGACTCCTGTAGAGAGAGTTGGATAATGTAAAGAATGGGAAAAGTTTCAAATGCTTGTAAAATCAGATAAAAAAGCCCCTTCTCTTTCCTGGTGAATGTAGTAAGCAAAATTGATGAGGGTAGAAAGAAATCATTGTATCATGTATTGTCCCATAAATGTAGAAATATCGACTTTCATAATGTTATTTTTATATACTTGACTGTTAGAAAATAAAGAAATCACTTATTCTATCATTTGTTTCTGTATATACATATATATTTGGCTTTCTTTTTTCTTTTTCTTTTTTAAAAAAAATAAAGCTACAATAAAAAATACTATTTATATATTTTTCTACTTTTCTTATTTAGAACTCAGGGATATGTGCAGGAATTTTTGTGGTTGGAAGAATTTTGAAATGCTTGACCTGAATTTAGATTACCTCTTGGATAATTTTGTTATAATAGTTAGATAATTTCATAAAATGTATATATTCTTTTTGGAAAAGAAACTGTTCATTTGCTACGCTTTGGCATACATCCATAAGTTTAAAATCGTGGCTCATATCTGTCAGATGTGTTCGCATTGTTTGAAACTAACATTGAATCTTTTAAAAATTGTTATAAGCAAGGAACATATGTTAAGATTGCTAACAAAGCAGAATTCACAGTTTTAGTCCTATACTAATTCATAAGTAGTTTTCTATTCATGAGATACATGTTTGTTTTTTACAGGTTCCATCAAAACCATTATTGAAAAAACAAAAACAGAAAATAATTTCCAAATGCTATTGATATACTTTGATTTGTAAAGTGTATAAAGCTGAGTATTGGTTTTTTTTATGGATGGTTTCAAATTTTTCTATAATGAAAAAAAATTCAAAACCTATTCTGATAAGTGATGCTATAATTTACCAGACTTTACCACTATAATGTACCAGACTTTTTTAGCGATAAGTTAGCATAACAGACATTTGTGAATAGAAGCAACTCATGACTTACAAAAAATTCTTTCCCTTGATAAATATCTAAAATTCTGAGGTGAGTCATTGTCATTATTTCACAAATTATTCAGACTACAGTTCTCATCCTTACTGATTTTATCATTACATTTCGGCTGATGCGTTCTTTGGCCCTCTTCATGTATACACTCCTGAGCCAAAAAAAATGAGCCAAGCTTTTTTTTTTTATCAAATTTTTAGCAATTACCCTCTTATTCTAACAATTGTGAAATATTTGACAATATTCTACAACAATGCATGCAGTGTTTGTGCGCAGAGTATGTTTTAGTATGGGCTAGCTTTTCCCTTGTTTTTCTTCAGAAAACTGAGTACTTTGGTCAAGCTGTCCGATAGTTGTTTACAGTGTGGTGCTACAATGTTGTTCTATTTATCTCTGACTGCTTTTCTACGGTTGGTCAGTGTTCCAAAATTTTCTCCCAACCATTTTGGCCTTAATATGCGCACATATATTCACTATGGTGTTTAGATCTTTTATATGATGGAAGGTACTTGACTCCTTTTATTTTTATGCCCAAGAGTGTATAATACATCCAGTTGGGGTGTTTTTTGTTGAGTAAACAAAATCGCTATTCAGCACAGATCTTGTACAAATACTTAGATGTATTATATACTTTCCTGATGGATTGATAATTTTACACTACAAAAATAATCAAGGTAAAAAGTTATTTCATTGAAAAATCTTTTTAATTCAATATATTATCTACCAAAATTCTCCTTGGTATTGAAATAATTCTTAAAACATTTTATTCTGATATGTACATTTTCATTTCTCTGCTTTGTATCTAATATGTTTTAGCTTAAAAATTAAAATACTGTCAATATCATAAAAATTATGAATTCACTATAAACTGGTTTGATAAATACATGTGTTTTGTTTGTCCATGTTTTGGATTGCACACACATACACATGCACACGCACACGCGCAATAGTAAAATGACTGTTGGTGCTTTAGCTGAATCGCCACATCATCAAAGGGTAATTTTAGAAAGAAGAAAAAATTTTATAGCAAAAATGCAATTACATCCTGATACAAAAGACTAAAAATTAACGATACTGACTATAATTTTGAAAAGGTTCATTAACATTCAACGAGTTTTTCAAACGATTGAACCGCTTCTTGTTTGTGTTGTTAACTACAAATTAACATTTTTGAATTTTACCATAGTTCTATACTTATTTCACTAAAAATGCCATAAAATATCATTTATTAGAAATCGGCATAAATACCTATTCTATTTATGGACATTAAATGCACTCACCTCACCTTCGCACTTACTACCCAAACAGAAAATGTATGTGTGCAGGGGAAACAACATAAGGATTAAGATAGCCATGCATTGAATATATGTGCTAGGGAAAGTATACAGCTTAATCATTAATTTGTGTGTGATTTAGACTTGTTTTGGGCTTATCAAAGGTACTAAATTTTTAGCTTAAATATAATAAATCATTCTTACAGCACTTGAATTTTAGCTTAAATATAATAAATCATTCTTACAGCATTTGAAGTCTTAGTTTAATTGCAAGATTCTCAGTTCAAGGTACACAAATCTTTAATGTATAAACAACGCAACAAAAAATTGAATTTGTCTTCCTTGAAGCCTATTTTTACCTGCAACGAATATCTCCAGGTCTATGAATGCCAAAAACCTTTTCTTTCAGACCAAAGTTCAAAGCATTCACAAGGAAGAGAGAGTGGGCAAGGAAAGGGTGATGCATCCTAGTCCCTCTGGCTGCCTGTTTGGTTTGAGCAGCACCGTCTGTGACTGAAAAGATCTATTAGTAGGGTGGATAAGTAAAAAAATTGTGCACTTTGGGTTAAAAGCAAGAAACTTGGTACATATATGTAGTTGCCACTACTGATTATTTTTAGATATTGATCCAGGTCAGCAGTGCCCTTGTAACGAGAGGGTTGTTAGTTTACAATAGGTGAAGTTCTCATTAATATTAAAATTATCTGACTTAGTTTGAAACACAAAGTTCACTATATTGCTATATAAACAAATGAGTGGTAACGGTAAGCTAATAGTCATAGTAGAAATAGTAATAGTACTAAGGGTCAGCTGTATTAATCTAGGCACTGCTTGTGAGATATAGATAGAGTAATAGCTTTACTGATTGCGTATTAGGTGCTGATACTAGAGAGAGGTAGAAAGAATATGGTTAGTGATGTACGTAAGAAAGGTTAGTTCCTGCAGTATTAAAAGGAATAATACATGTAAGATACACATTGCATAATGGAAATAAAGATGCAGACAAGGGTGTACATAACAAGAAATACATTACAGAATGCATGATAATAAGATAGTTCTCATCTGTAGAGAAGAAGAAGAATGCTTGTGAAGTTCAGTTTGCTACTTTCTTAATAGGAATAAAAGAGTCCTTTGATGTAACAAAGAGTATATATGTATATAAGAATGTGTACATACATAATTGAAGATTGGACCGCGCTTAGTTCTGCAGGCAACAGAACCAAGATAGACGAAGAATGAAATAAGTTTGTCTTATAGGAAGAAGTATAACAATGTACACAGTATTCCTAGACATTTGGTTTATAATGCGTATCAAATTTCATGTTAAGTGGTATATTTTCATGTCCGTTATATTAAAGTGTACTTGGACAGATAAATTGGTTCTAGGAATATTTAAAACCTGGGTGTTTCGTAGAAAATATATGTGTCAAGTGATTTAACTCAATGATCGGAGTGTGTGTGAGTGCAAAATACATGTATGTGATATGTATCTGTTACACCCTCTGGTGGCTGCTATTGAGGGTTTTTAAAATGGCATCCCAATTCATATAAATGCCCATATCTTTTGAATTATACATCTTAGAATCAACATCTTGGTTTCTAAATGTATAGATTTTGAGGTCAATAACGTCATTCCAAACAATAAAACTTACAATCTATGCATTGCACTAGTACATATAGTCCACCAGACATAGGGTTTTTTTGGCTGAACCTTTCATAAAGGTTTTAATTTTTTTT
>VCCN01007298.1:1760061-1780047 GCA_006491835.1 Architeuthis dux
TGCAGAAATACAAGATGGTAGATATTGAGGTGCCAAGCTCCTTCAAGGAGATCAACAATCCAACCTATGGGAAATCATGTATACTTTGCCAGAAAGAAACTTCAGAGCCATTGCAGTGTCCTGCAAAATCTAAAAGAAAGGATGGGTACAAATATGTTGCTGAAAATCTTCTGAAATTTAAGGAACTTGATGTCATCCCTGATGGTTTGAATATACAACACTTAAATATATGCACAGACTTAGCAGACACATTACAGGAAAATAATCCTGCATGGCATAAGTCATGTAGAAATAAAGTTAGTAATGAAAGGTTTCAGAGAGCGCACAAGAGAAAAAAAACTGGAATCAGCAGAGGAAAGTCCCATGAAAACAAGAAGATCCTGTTCAGAAACAGATTTGTGCATCTTCTGTAACAATCCTGTTTGACGTGATGGCCATCATACGGTCGACTCATTTAACGTTAACTTCAAAGTAAGGAAGTGTGCTACAGAAATTTCTGATAGTCAGCTGATGGCAAATAGCTGCTAGGGATTTGATGGCCATTGATGCTCAATATTATACAATTTGCCTGGTAAAACTCTACAAACAGGCAGAACTTGCAAGGAATACAGAGAGGTCTTCAGACAGTTTGTTACATGGTCTCATACATTGAATCGCACAAATAATCAATGGAATCTAGTACAGTTTTCAGTATGAAGAACATTAAGATCCTTTAGGTATAGATGAAGTGCAAGTACACACAGCACGGCTCAAAAAACGGATATTTGCTGCCATTCCAGAGTTTAGATTTTAAAATGAAGGCAGGGAGGTTCTATTTGCATTTGACCACGATATTGGAGCAGCTCTTAAACAAGCATGCAATGAAGATTTTGATTCTGAGGCAGCCAACATCATTCAACAATGCTTTGATGGACAGTTTCTTCCAGATTGTCAGGAAAACTCTATACCTTCCTCTCTAACCGCATTAATTAACATGGTATTTGCTGGACCAAATATCAAAGATTAAACTATGTAAGACAAAACTACAACACATGCAAGTAAAACTATCTCACAACTTATTGTTGGGCACCACTAAACAGAACTAAATCAACACAACAAGGATAAAGAAATACCTTTACCTATTTATCTAGCACTGAAGATCCATGGAGAAATGAGAAAGAAAGGTCTAGTTGATACTCTCAGAGAGGGCGACACCAAGATGACTGACTAAAAGTTTAATATATATATATACATAGATCTGCCTGTCCACACAATATCTCTGAAAGTACTCAATAAATTTCAATGAAAATCTGTGGAAGGGTGGGAAAGGGGGTAGAGTTGATTACATTTTAGGGTGGATCCAGGTATTCTTTTCGATTGAGCGATATTTTTTTGTTTCTTTTTTTCATACATTCATGTATACGCTAATGACTGTCCACGCAATATCTCCAAAAGTTCTCAATGAAATTTTGTAGGGGGATGGACAATAGGGCATGAAAAGAGTGATTACATTTTGGGGCAGATCCATGCACAATTACCTCCCCTATGTCGTAGTTATATGTCCACACCACATAATATTGCCAAAGGTTCATGTCTGTCTACACAATATCACAAAAGGATCTCAATTCTCAAAATTTTGTGGACGAGTCGGCAATGGGCTACGAAAGAAGTGATTAAAGGTCGGGGTGGATCAATGCATAATTACTTCCCCTGACAATGACGTTCTAATCAAACATTTTAGTTTTTGTTAGTTTCTAAGATGAGGAATAATCATTACTAGCTGAAAACACACCCAGCTGGTTCTTGCGGAAGGCCTAAAGGAACCTTTGGTCCCAATAAGAGATCATGAATTAGAACTATATTAAGATAACTATAATATTATGAACTTTATTAAATTACTAGGTTTACATATGACCTATTTACACTTTACAATTAGGTACAAAGTCATACCGATCTAATTACAGGCCATAACTTATTGTAGTAGGCAAATACGTCTATCCTTATGGAGTCGGAAATCAATCAATAAAACAAACTTCCTCTACAAGTAAAAAGGGTTCGGTCAGAAATTCCCAGAACATTACCAATTACGACCGAGACATGAAGGTTGGAGGGTCCAACGGCCAAAATATTGTGACTATAACAACCAAGATGATTTTTTTTTTTTTAACGGCACATTGACCCTTGGTGGGTCATTTAGTGCCGAACTCAGTAGGGGGAGGGGGATCCCATGTCACCGTGACTAGAGACTTATGGGGGGAGAATACCAAATTTCTGTCACTGAGACAAATGCCACAAGGACTGGGATAAGAAAGGAGAGGAGGACGAATCCTGAGCATGCTAATGGTGATCACATCCCGACCAGCTGGCCAAGATATCCTGTGCAACTTCTCCCAGACCAATACCCGAGCATGGCACAAGGAAGGGCCATGGTTCTCTGAACTTTGAGGCCATGGTAGTTTCGAAGAACAGATACTACACCTTGATCTTAGCCAAAAGGCTGCGAAGCGATCCCAACCAAGATAAGGACACTAGTCCAAGTAAATTAGTATATAATAAACTCTTCAGCGGTTTCATCAAAATCCTATACTAATTTGATAGTTGGCACAGAAATCATCAGAATAACTCTAAAGGTTTTGCTTTATTAAATTGAATACAGTTATCCCTTGACATTCGCAGGTTTTTCATTTTCATCTTGATAATTTAATTGGAATATTTTGGGGAGTTTTGCAGCCTACCGCGAAAAACCGCATCACAAAAAATATGTTGTACAGTATAAACAAAACGTAAAATGTTCAGGAAATCATAAATGCATATATATTTATAATATAGCAACTACCGCAGACTTTTGACAAAAAGTGATGTGTGTCGATAAAAAAAACGTCTGGAACTTCAAATCTATTAATTTTATTGTAATAATCTTTGTGTTATTAATAATAAGAAAGATTGTAGAAAATTATCAATTAAAAATTATTTATGTAGACAATATAAACCTAGAGATAATCGTGGTTGAAAACTTGTTTACACTCGGTCGAACTGTATTTTAGACATTGAAACTTTTATTCCAATTCGCTGTTTTATGAAATTTATGGTTTTCATTAATTAGTTGTATATTTTATTTTATTATATTCATTTATTTATTTGTACATTTACAATTTGGGAATGGTAAAGTGTTTGTTTATCAAAAGATTTATGGTACAAGATTTATGGTTTTTGGGGACCGAAAGGGTTTGGGGGGCGGTTAGCAAAAATAATTCACAGATTTTGCACATTTGCTCCCTCTGGTGCCCCTAACCCCCGCAAATGGCAAAGGATAACTGTATACACTTAAATCTCCAGCTGTCATACATAGGAAATATTCTTGATTTATTTACTTTTTAATCTGACTTAATGTCTAGTCAATATCAACACAACTGTATTTAAGAGTGCCTTAAAGAGTGTGTTTTTCTTCTAATTTTTCTGCAGTGTAAGAACTCAGTTAAGAACTCAGTTATTAAAACATATATAGGTGTGTCTATAAAGTTCCAGTAATTTATGAATGCTGTAATTTTTGTACAGAATGAAAATGAAGAGTATGATTTTACTTTCAAATATTCATTTTAATCAAATAATTTCTCTCATTTCATTATTAATAAGGAGTGAATGTTGAAATTTTCAGACATCTGGCTCCATTGGTGTGGCCTGTATGCACAATACATACATACATAGCTAGCCAGCAAGACCAACTTGAAAACTGAAGAAACCTATGCTGATGTTGACAGTTTTGGTTGATGGTTTCTGAAAACTTGTATCTTGGATAAGATATAGTATGTAAACAAGCTCAATCCACCCTAATGGGTGGATATTCAGCTACTCCCCACTCGCACTGCAATTAAGCACCCAATGGCTTCAGCTGAAAAAATGGAGACAAATTTCATTTTAGCATGAATTTACATTGTAAATCGAACCTCCCAAATAAACATATATGGGGGTGGGGGCAGTGATTTTGAAAATAAAATTAGCTAAAAACCTTTCCCAGGGTCACATTGGTACACACAGAAAAAGTGGTTTCTGTGGTAAGGCAGTCACATACAGACAGACATTTGGTGAATTGTAATAAGATAATGGTATTTTAGGTGTGGCTATGTAAATAGGAGTTACAAAAAGAATTTCAGTCAGTATATATAGATTAGTAATGCATAGAAAAATTAATAAAAACACAAATAAAATTACCGTATTTGATATATTGACATATTATTTTATATATAATACCCCCTTATTTCAGTAGGAAATATTTTTAAAAAACAACGCATTTCTCTGACTGAATCCCTCGCATTTATCACCCAGTTTAAAAAAAAGTTCTGGCCAATGTTGGGCTGGACAACAAGTTATGTTTACATTTTGAGCCATTTCGGGGAGTTAAAATGGGTTTTCTTATATACCGTGGCATGAAATAGGGTCGGTCTGATTTTTGACAATGGGGGTTTGCAACAACCTCATTTTTTTTTTAATGGTTTCAAGCTGGGCTGCCACAGAGTTTTTAACAAATGTACCAAAAGCTTAGGCAAAACGTACCAAATAATGAAAAGCATGTTAAATACTAATGCATTAAAAGAAATTAATCAAACTTCATTCAAATAATAAAAGAATGCTTCATTTTCGTTCGAATAGCATTTTTCTTTCATCTCGTTCAACTGTGTTTCAGACAGGTTCTACTTAGTTAACAGTGGTGGTAGTCCTCCATGCCCGTTTCCTGTGTGGCTAAACTCAAGCCTTACCTACTTGAAAATATTAGTGCAGAAATGAAACGAAATATATTTTAATACTTTTGCCCAATTATTATATAAAGTATAGATTTGAAAGGAAACTGGAAAAACGTACCAAAATTTTCGAGCGTTGTACTAAAGAACCAAACTGGTACTAACGTACCCCCCCCCCCCTAAAAAAAAAAGCAACCTGATTTCAAGGCTGACTTCCCTTAGTAACCATTTGGTGGAGAGTGCTAAGGGAGGTAATTTCTATTTCCTCCAACTTTTTGCCAAGAAAAGAGAACTCAACGACGTAGCACCCAGACGGGCAGAAAGTGTTACACGCAGGTGGATGTACGGAGGAAGGTCTTTCCTCTTTTTACCTTCTTCACCAGTCTTTATTGAAAGACAAAAGACACACACGCAGACCCAGAGGATGAAACAACAATAAAACACACAGATGGTGTGTGTTTAGTTATTTAAAAGAGCAGAAGGACCGAGCGGGAGGGAGAGGCGGTCATTGTATCATTGTTACGACTCAAAAAGAAGAAAGAAAAAAAAAAAAACACAACAAAACCTCAACCACCTTGTTTTTTGTTTGTTTTTTCCACAAAATTTTAGTGTGTGTGTATGTGTGTGTGCATGTGTGTGTGTGTGGAGTGGCGACCGGTACAGTAAAGAAGAAGACCGTCACTTATTAACAGAAATCCTGAGTTTGGAACTTACAAGGTGAACAGTTGAGACCAGAAGGCGCAAGTTACCGGAAAACAAAAGTAAAATCTTCTTGATGAACCTTGGACTGGATTAACAAACAAGAACAAGCTATACTCCATCTTAAAAAGAGTAAAATAACCAAAAGAAAAGACACATTCACATTGTCTATTCAGTCCAAGACTCGTCACTTCCAAGCCTCTAAAGATAAGAAGCGAGGAGGGGGGAAAAAAAGCGTATTACCGTACATCCCATTTTTTTGTCTTGACTTTTTTAAAGGTCTAGGGAGAAAAACGAGACCTTTTTAAAACAAAAACAAAAACAAACCAATCCTCAAAGAAGCTCAACTTAATACAATACTAAGTTTTGATACTTTTAAGCCTCAAAAAAGAAAAAAAAAAAGGAACTATTCTTACTTCTGCCCAAACGGTTTTCTTGCAGGTCTAAAGGATAAGACCATTATTTCAAACCGGTTTAGCTTGAGTTGCGGGGAATCTAAAACTCCCCTTTTCTTCTCTACAAGTACTAGTATTACTATACACAAACCACTACAGGATAACAACAAAAAAAAAGCAGGACTTTAATCCAATTTATATATCCAGCAGCTGGCACACCGAATAAAGAACATTTTTAAAAAAATCTCTTTTTAAAAGAGAAATTACGTGTTCAAGCTAGCCACCATGGTGAACAAGAATAAAGATGTTTTGACCACTGGTCAATTACGGCGCTTGTTGGAACACCAGTACAAAGCCGAAGGTGTCTCCCTTTTGGAACCTCTAATGCAGAAATTCTGGCGATGGTTGGTTGAACAAATTCCTCGATGGTGGGCCCCTAATGCCATTACAGCCATTGGTTTGACCCTCAACGTTTTCACCACACTGATCATGGTTTATTATAGTCCGGATGCAAAACGTCAGGTGAGAAAATAACACAAAATAAATCTTTTTCTGTCACAACAATTTTAACTTTATTACAAAAAGAAAAAGCTTTTCGTTGCAATGCAAGTCTTAAAAGTTTGACACATACACACAGAAATGTTTGTAATTGCGTTAAAACTGCACAACATTTTAGGTAAAGATTCGGTTTTATAAACCTATTTTTTTTTTTATTACGTATATTGATGTGCTTGAATAAATATGACCTTCATTTAAGAAAAAAATAAGTTTTTTTTTAGGATGGTCGATTTAATGTGTAACTATAAATGCTAAACTTTGAGACCCTTATTTTGTGTCCGTTTTTACGCAAGTATGGCTGTGAATTATTTGGTTTCGTACCATCATGGCTCTACCACGTTGGGAGGGTTGTTATCTCAATTCTTTTTATTATTCCATCAAGTCTTTCTATAAAGAGTAAAAGACTATGCAAAAAGCTGTTGTTGCTTTTAAACAGCATTCACTGCTTCCGGATACTGTCCCAACCCAAGTGTGATGGTGTGAATTTGCATCCATCGAATAACACTTTGTTATACAGTGTTTAGGGTTAACATTTCGTTATCTCTTATTTTATCTTTTAAGTAACCGTATTTAAACTTATTTTTCTCTCAATTAAACATTTGCGAAAAAGTGAAGGTCATATTCATTAAAAAAAAACACATCAAAATGCATAAAAATACAGCCATACTTGCATTACGACGGACATAAAGAACAATTCTCAGCCAGACTTGCGTACATAAAGACTGACACCATGTTAGGGTCCGGTTTTAGCAGTAGACTTACACTGACAAGTATTTACAATAATGTAACATTGTAAGTCGAACCCCCACCTTAAAACTTAATTCTTTTCAAAAATGAAAAGAAATCCGGAAGAAATGAAGGTCATATTCATTAAAAGCACATCAAAATACACGGGTTTACTAAATCTGCCAGAAACCAAATCTTTAACTAAACTGGTTAAATGTGTTAACACAACCATCAAAAAATAATTAACGTCTTGTGACTGTCGTTAATTTTTTTTTCCTTTGCTACTGCTATAAATGAGAATTCGTCCGTTTTTACTGAGAAAATTTGCATGGAAAAGAATTAAAAACGTTATTTGCAGTGTTAATGTAATATCGATCAAAAATGTCCTAATTCAAAGATTGTAAAAAAGAAAAAAAAATTAGCAAAGTTTGCTCAATTAAAGCAGTAGTTTTGACTCGTAAATGAAAGAATTAACATTTTTGAAGCTTAAATGATGGTCGAAATTGCAACTCTGAGCAATTTCGTTGTAGCAAAAGTTTCTAATCCCAAATTATTGCAAGCTGACCACGTAATCAACTCCACCTCGCATCAATGGTTTTATGAGGTTAGGCGACGAAGCGTGTTTTTGACAGTGACTAAATCAATGAAACTGAAAAAAGTACGAGACAAGTTATTTGTATTTCTTTCCATAATTCATTTACGTTTTTCACATAATTTCGATTAGAATGGAACTGTCACAAATAGTAAAATTAAACAGGGCTTAAATATTGTTTTTTTGTTTTTTTATGAATGAACATAAACTACGAACTGTAGTAGTTTTTGGTTTTACGCTAGTTGATAATTTCTGCTTATATCACTCTCTCACTACTCTGTAATAAAGATCTTAACAATTGTATTTTGCAAACAAAATTATATAATAATTTACACAACGCAAAAATAATTTCAGTGGTGTTATTTTGCTTGTGTTATGTATGTCATTTCTGAACTTTTGCAAGAGTTATGCATTCATTTGTTTTACAATGATCTCAATTAAAACGCCCTTTCTTGTGATTAAAATACGTGTTGAGTTAGTTAGTGTCGTGTAGACTATTTTAATTTTGTAAATGTAATTTTGCGTGATGCTAAGGAAGTAACTTTCTCTTCAGTTTATTTTAGGCAATAAAAGTTCCACGGCTTTGTGTTATCCACGACATTAAACCTAAAATAAGTATAAAATGTAAACTTGACGCGGTTGTTGCAACTTTATAAATGATTCACGAACAGAACTATTGCATGGTCGCGTGATCTTTTTACTCCTCCCATTGATTTACCCTAACATGTTTATGACGTTTCATCGTTTTGAATTCTATGACCTGATTTAATCTTCGTTTCGTTGAAAGAAAGTTTGAAAAGATGTTCTCTTTATCGTCTAAATTTATTAGGAATTTTAAAATTTTGTTTTTTGTTTGTTTTTTTTTCATCATGGTAACGTTAAAAACTTTTCTTTTTTTTTTATCAAAGAAAACAGTTCTAGCTTCGGACGAGGCTAGAACTGAGAACTCAGACCGATCCAGATATATGGGATACGGGTTTGTCTCGTCTGAAGGCAGCCACTTACTTCCTTAACGGCCCAAGTATGGATCTTCTAAAACGTTGTGACAAAGACTAAGTCTAAAGGCACCTACAATGTAAAAGTACTAACTGAAATCACAACTGTGTGAAAGATTCGTAAATCTAGCTTGCAAAGGTTATCTTTTAGTACGTTGTGAATAATTAAATGTGATATTTCTACTGCCAATTTGTAAGCATGGTCCAAATATTATTTGATCATTCAAGTTATGCACTAAACACACACTACACAACAGTGGTATTTAACTTATTTTTATTTGTAGAACTAACTGGTGCCTATAATATGCAGCTAAAAAATGGATATAATCTTTGGTTTTACTAAGTTTTGATGGCGAGGACAGAAAAGAATAAAACCTTTTGTTGACAGCAACTTTTACGAGATCTTGGCAAGCAGCCTAGAATGCGCTATCGGCTTTGCCTGAAGAAAAGTTACGTTGCTGAATTCTGTGAATGACAACGCTGAGCAGTAATTATTGTAGTTTTTTTTTACATAATTGTCATAGTTGGGATTTTAGTAATCCCCGAAAATAATATTTTCGCTCAAGACATTAGTGATAAACCTAAAATTGGTCTCTGAGAACCGATATGTTGATTACAGGCGAGGCGTCCCTCGATGATATAACGTGGTTCGCGATATAAGGCGGGTGGTTGGTGGACCGGGACCCGAACATTTTTAGATACAGTATCGCCCACTCGTCCAGAAAACTGCGAATAAAAAACAGAATTTCCCTTAAGCCGGATATTTCTGGATGAGCACTATTACGCCGTAAGGCTATTTGATGAGAGAAATAGAGATTACCAACCAGTGTTGCCAACTCAAAAAAATATTTTCGCGCTGGTTTGACTGCTAAAAGGCGCTAAATTTAAAAACAAATGGCCAAAATGTTTAGCGCTTTTTGCACAGCCAAAACAAAACGCGCTAAATCGTCAACACTAGACACAATTCCTCCTTTTACCCTCCGCTAAGAAATATATTTGACTTATTCCGGCAAACCAACTGTAAAAGTGAAATGAATTAGACGAAAACATTTCAGTAAGTCAATTAACAGAACTTTTTTTTTTTCCTTTATTAATTTGAGCATTTCCCCTTCATGACCTTAGTTATAGCTTACAGGGTATCTGAAGACTCGGGGGATTATGGGTTGAAAGGGTTAAGTCATCTTATAATAATAAATTGATGTAAATAGTTTTTTTTTTTTTTTTTTTTTTTTTTTTTTTTTTTTTTAATACTGAAATTTGGTATACTTTCTGTAGTTATTTTGGTATTATTTAATAATAAAAAAACAAAATGCCTTTATTTGTTCAAATCTCATTTAGTTTTTATATGATAGATGATGTTTGCGTTTGCCATCTTCCTTCTATCGTCCACCCTGCAGTTATCGCATCTCTGTTATAACGCGGTTGGCCTCCTTGGACACCAACACCCACATTATAATGGGGATCCCTGTATTGACCCCGATAGTTTCACTTCTATGAATTGACTGATTGCATCTAATGTGTACTGTGAGGGTCATTATTTGAAATCCTTGTTTCCAGTGCTGAAATCGAAAACGCTATTCTTTTTCTCTTAAAAGCCATTTTTCCTCCACCTTACCTAGAAAAAATGTAATGTACTTAATATGGATTATGTTGGGTGAATATCGTAATGATTTTATTTTTATGAAGTAGTGGCACAAAAAGGTGTAATATCTTGAAAATTGGAGCTGGTAGTTTGTTGGTCGTTGCTAGGAGATATATCTACTTCTATGCAGTGGGTCTATCTATTTGAACTAGTTTATAATCTTTGTCCTTGGTATTTTTTAAGTAGGGAAAACTGAAAAGTATTTTAACAGTGTTAGATTAACTGGTTGTGAACCTGTAAGGAAATGCAGGCACTTAAAAGCTGTCTATAGTGGACCTTAAACTCAATGCCAGGAGGCTTCCTATTTTTCCTCTTTATAGACTTTATATTATAATTATTTGCTTATTCTTCTTATTTTCTCAAAGAACTGTAATTAGCAGTTAATAGAACTGGTGTTTTCTTTTGACAGACGTTTTTTTGGGGGTTTTTTTTTGTCAATTTATACTGAAGTAAATTACTTGATAGCACTGGAAATTGCTTTATTCTTGAAGCATTTTAGTGTTATTGCGCTAACAATGCCATTTTTGCTGTGTTATACCAACAAACATACATAGACATCTGAATTAGGGAACCAGTTTTGTCAAAAGTCAGTGGTAGACAAAGTAGATTTTCAAACTATTAACCAAATCTCTACAATGTTCCACATTAATAAAAACAACTTGTAATCTCTGCAATATCTGGAGCCTTAATCTTAAATGTAGGAAATACGAGTCAATATAGACCAGCATTATTGGCCTACATTAGCTTAGGATAGAAAGTCGTGTTCAAATTTTTAATTACAATATTCAAATGTCTGCATGATGTTTGCCCTTATGAACATCCGATATTTAGATGGTTTGACTTTAGAACTTGTTTATGAATATGACTCCTGAGCACAGGAGTTTCAGCTATATAGCACCCAGACTTTGGAATCGGTTACCCTATGATATCTAGAACATAGATTCAGGCTTTAAATCAAAAATAAAAACTTTCTTGTTTCAAGACTTTCATAATTATATGGACTCTGTAAATAAATACTTTGTAACTGTAGCTCCTGCCCTGTGTTTTGTAAAAATGGTAATTTAAGTGTAACGACTGGTTATCATAATGAGAGCCTGTGATTAATTTTACCATATTGAATCCTTGATGAGATTAAGGCTGCATTAAGTTCTTATTCAGCTGTTTTAAAATCGTAAGTTAAAGTCACCCAAATCCACACAAATACTTGTTTTGATTATTTTAAGGTCTAAAATTTTCACGAACAAAAGGCAACACATTTTTCATTAAAAATTAAATCAAAATTTATTCTGGTTTTATTCTGATCTTTCATGAAATTTGGTTGTAAAGAAAACTTGTACCGGTACTGACTATAAATTTGTTGAAACTTTCCTACAAAGTTGATGTTCATATGTGACCGTGCGAGTCAAATTGGGTATTAAGTCGCACAGGTCAGTTTTGTGCTAGAGCTGAAAATAACAATTGCAGGTAATCTTTAGCGATACTTCGGATTTTATCAAAAATGGTTTCATAAATACGTTATCTAACCATTCCTGTTGAAAATATGAATGATTAACAATTCAAAACATGTTTTAATGAGTTGTTCTGAGACTGCATCACTAGTAATAGTCATTGTTCGTTTTCTCAAAACTTTGGTTAGAAAATTTCCCCAAGCACCTAAAACTAAATGTCCCATATCTTGGCAACCACATAAGCTATCAAGATGGGATAAGTACCAAAATAAAGCTTATGATGTGTAGAATATGAATCATCTAACCTCACCCTAAATGGTACATAATACCTGATTCAACGGGTGGGGTCACATATATAAAAAAAGAAACACTAACTTTACATTTAGCTAAAATGTGATATTTTTCTTAAAAATCCCCACTAAATCTGGATACAGATGGTTAAAGTCTAAGGTTTTTGTCATCAACATACTTTATACCAGAGGTTGCACCATGATATATTGATACGCTTTTTCATGCCGTTGTTAAACACAAAAATTGAAAGCAATCCAAGTATGTGTTGTGCACTTTTGTGGGATCAATAAAAGATTGCTTAGTGTACGTTTCATGGTCAGAAGATCCCCAAACTATACTTTCATACAAATGAATGCTGTATGGATTTTTGTATTTCAAAACTGAAAGATGTGTTCACTTTGAGGTTTTTGCTAGCATTCACAGACAAATCTCACTACAATTGAAGAAGTGCGTGTGTACACCGATTACTCGACATTGTACGAAGTTGACATTCAGCACACAAGGCAGTGTAGAGTTTGAAGTTGTATGGATCTGCGGTTCGTGATAAATCTAATAGAAATAAATGATTTAAGATTATAGATCTTTCTTCAAGGTTTCTATTATCTCTCTTGACTTCTGCTCTTTAGAATTATCTAAATTTAGATATAAAATATCTAAATTGGCAACACTGAAGAGAAGTAACCAAAATACTTTGAAGCCGTGGTTTATGACGTATGGAAAATTATTTTACATGCCAATTATGATGGCTGCTCCACACCGTAAAGTCCGGCTTCTTCCAAACATGCACCTTTGGAATGGGCACTGTCCTAGTTCAGTTAATATAGTTTTCTATATTCATTTAGAAATATTTCAAAACTTTATTTCAAATATTCCATATTTGAGATTCTTTATCTTTGTGATATGGCTATTCATATAAAAAAGCTGTATTACTCTGGGGGAAAAAATACCATACATTTTCTATCTACAATGCCTATTATTTGGAATAATTGATAACTACACAAAACAAACCAAAGTTATCTTTAGAACTAATAATATAGTATTTAAACTTGACCAACTACATTGTAGATAAAATCATTTATAAAAATAAATATTTTGCTGTGCATAAGTAAATACAACATATCGAATAACCTTCTAAAATAGGCTTTTGTGAAATGTCATTGAAATTAATCAAAATTGTGTCCTAACCTAGAATTAGTCATAGATTGTTGGGCATCTACTCATCAAGGCAGTACATTGTCCATTTTGTTATCGGTAGCTCACCTCTGATTACCCATATGCAACTTTATGAAAATTGTATTATTACCAAGAAATGTGCTTAACCCAGAGTACTGGTACAATGCTCTGACATCTAATCACTGTAGTATTGGTAAACCAGTAAGTGTATATACCTTAATCTGTACTGCAGGTTGAACCTCTTTAATCCAGCAAGCTTGGGGCATGGCTATTGCTGGACTACAGAAAATGACCTTTTTAGACCCATCTTTTCAACAATAATTTGCTCCTTTTTGTTTCTGACCCCATAGTACTCACACAAACTCTTTACAGAAGTTCCTTTGTCTAATTTTTTCCAGTAACTTTACTTTTTCAAGCATAGATAGTGTTTTTTAGCACTAGCACCATCTTCTGCACCTCTTGGTTGACATCCTGAAGGGCTAAATATATGAAATTAACAGGACTGTGTCCCCAAAACACTTCGCTGCAGTGTAAATAAAGTTTGGTGCCTAAGCGCTGCTAGTAACAGTGCCACCCCAGTGGCAGATTCACAAACTAATGGCGGCAGATTCAAAACTTGCTGGACCAGAGAATCCTGGATTAACTCTTTCCTCCCTGACAGCCAAATTGTCAGTGATTATTTCCAATGTATCTCTTCCAAGTCCAGTGAAATAAAATCATGCCAAAGTTCATTGAAAAAGATATTATTGATTGATTGGCATTGTTATGATTTAAATCTGTGTATGATTTAGTATTTTTCTTTTTGTTGCCTGGGAAATAATGCAAAATGAGATCACACTTCTACACGTGATCAGGGCATGAGTGAAATTTATTATCACGCCTAGAGGCGTTATCAGGGAAGAAAGAGTTAAAGAGATTCATCCTGTACTGGTAAAAGCATGTACCTTAATTTTAGAGTCTGTAAAATAGTTTGACACATTTAGGTTAGAACAAAATAAATAGTTAGTGACTCATTACCCACTTAATGACAATAACATGAAGAATTAAATACCACCTTACAATTACATAGGCCTAAAATAAAGTCACACTATAACATTTAATTAGTATAAATTGAATTAAAATATTACTTATTTTATTAAACAAATTTTTTTCCTACCCAGAAAATCAAAGTTGTGACTTTTCTTCCTATTACGTTTTTTTAGGTAGCTCAGGGTAATGCTACATTGTGACTTTTATTCTGGGATCCTTTTTTAAATATATTGTAGACTTTGCACCCGGGGATGATTTCCCACCATTGCCCCCCTCTTGCTACGCCAGGGGGGTGTTCTTTTGCATTGTTCCCTTCTGCTTATACATTTATATATCATTTTAAAGCACTGCATCTCTTTTGGGTATTTGACTTTTTTGATTACTTTTTAAAAAAAATTTTTTATTGGGTATCAAAGCAAAAATGGATAAACATGATTTTAATGTCAGTTTGCTCCACGAGTTCAAACTCGACCATTCAGTTCTTCTGGGGTCGAGGACTTGAGGCTCTACCATAATTTCTTTTGCTGTGATACTGCAGTTGCACTTTTCAGATTCATCAGTAGATTGATCTTCATCCTCATAGATCTCCCTGGCACCTTCCAATGCATCTGCTACAATCAGATTCATTTGCTACATCTGTGTCTCTTTCAGATTCATCAGAAGATTTTAAATGTTCCTTGTCTGATTCTTTCTCTTTACTGCTGTAATGACCTGAGGTGTGGGCTTTTTTTATGTTCTCTTCTTCATGGCTGCTACTGGGAGTATCATCTCTGCTTTCTTGCCATCTACTTTATAGCCAGCTTTACTACACACTGATCATAAATTCATGTGACTCGATGGACACTAATCCAGTTGCTCTTGCAGTGGTGGAAATCTTCCTTCTTTTTCTCTTTCATCTGGTTCTCCTTTTATTTCATCTTTTGTTCCCTCTGTTCTTTAATTGACCATATTGATTACATCTTTCCCCTCCATCAATCCACGGACCTGTGTGATTCGGGTGGATGATTTTGTCAGCTGTTTCAGCTTAACTTTCTGGATTTACAGTTGAAGACAACGATCCTCTGGTACAGTGCACAAGGTATTTGCTAGTATTGATAGGTACTCTTTAGCCACACCATGGCCAAATACTGAAATATGTTAGGCCTAAAACCTTGGCTATTGCATGAGTTGGCCAACTTCATTAGGCCTAAATTGATCATATAATTAAATTGCTTCAAAAATCCTTATTGTTAAGCCAACAGATGTTGGTTATCATGCAACTTGAATCAATACCTTGTTTTTCACCAGTTGATGTGCCTTCCACAAGGGTGTGCCAGGTAATTGAAAACAAATTATAATATTCAATACAAAAAATCAATTTATTTTCAGAAAAGTTGGTACATATGTTCAACTAGATATAAAGAAACAGGCTATTCAATAAAACCATCCTTGGCCTCTGAAGCGACTGCATACCCGGATCAGGTAGTTCTTGTTCATGTTGGCCATTACATCCACAATGGCAGCCTTGGTATTGTGGGGGCCGCTGGTTGGTCTACCTCTTAACGCCGCCCCAAATGTAGTATTCCAGGTGTTCAAATCGGTAGAGCTAGGAGGCCTCATGTTGAGTCACGTGAGCCATGTGTGAGGGAGCAGTCCTGCTGGAACACGTACAGCCACCATCTGGGCCACCCCCTCGATTCAGTGCTCGTCGATGACCCTCATCGACTTGCTGGGGTCGTCTTTGATGATGTCCTGGACCTGCTGGACAAACTCTGCCGTCCTGACTGCTGAGAATGTTTCTTTCTCTTGGCTACGGATGACACGTCCACTGCCAGAAGCCTCCAGCTCATTCTTGAACATCTGATCGCTGTAGTTGGTGGCCAAGGCCATGAGCACGGTGTGCCTTTTCATTTCCTGTGTCTGATTGGAAGCTGCCATGTTGATACATCTGAATGAGAAAGTTAAAATTTGGTGCATGCTGTGTAACATTACATTAGGTTGTGTTTTCAAACACCTGGTGCACCCTATATACAACCTCCAATTTCTCTATGCCTGTTTTGAGGTACTTGTAGTGCAGTGGGTATAAAGCTTCAATATGAATTTTGCATTTTATGTAGTGTTAGTGAGACAATTTAGTGCAATGAAAAGCAAAAAAAAACCATTAGGGCTCTTGGAGTAATTGTTTTGAGATTATAGATGAATATGTCCATGTATGTTTTGAGATAGTGAAAAAAAAAAACTAATTAATAAGACATTTATTAATTTAAAAATTTTTTTTTTTTCACTATCTCAAAACAATTCTGGGAAGAACTTTTACTTGATAGAAATATTTTCCGGCATGACTGAAAGTAAGTTATATCTATGGTCCAAACTTACAAAACAAAGAGTTTAAATCACTAACCAAGCATTGGAGTTGTTTAAAATGTTTTATTCACTCGATATTAAGCACTGCTCCATTAAAATTAATTTAAAAAAAAAATAATACTATTTACCTTCATCTTAATTTTAAAGTTGCTTATCGTAACTATGGAGACTGAGTAAAGTTGTGATTAAAAGCAACTGAAAAATTAAGATGAAGGTAAATAGTAGTATGAAAAATAATCTTGTCATATAAAAGCCATATATGTAAATTAGTATGTTTATTTGGTTGCCTGTTGTGTCAGAGTCCTGACATATCCTAAAATTCATAATGTGTTGGTCCATGTGAAATACATTAATACAGCTAATAAAAGTGTGGATAATAAAAAAAAAAATAAGATATGCTGTTTCCATAGCAACGAAGAATACTGATCAATGTTTTATAGACAAACGGTGTCAATGGAAAGCTGCAAAGAGACTCTCTTTCTCGTTCAGCTTTCTTTCACCTTCTTTAGGTGTAGCCTACTGCTAGGAAGGGGGAAGCAGTTGCTAGATACTTGGAGACCTTTCTGGCCCAAAACTTGCAAAAATGGCCAAATGCAAATACTCTCAGCACACACAAAAGAAAAAGAATTTGTTAAATGGCTGAAAATTTGTCAAATTTGGCCATAATATGGCCAAAATGGCAACCGTGATTGTTTTTTTGTTTTTTTTTAAAAAAGTCATTCCACTATAAAATATAGTACGTAATGTGAAGTAAAAGATAATGTTTTTAAGTTTATATTTTGTTTACAATTTATTCAGCAATAAAATGTACTACTACAAAGTAAACAAAAATACTGATTTTAATAAATAGTTTTACAGTTTATTTCCAAAACACTCATTCCCATAATTTCAATTTCTGTAATAAATCGTTTTAACTCCATATAGTTTGTTTCTACAAACTATAAATTATCTAATTGAACTACAGAAGTAAATTAATTCACTAAAAGAATTCAACTTAAAAAAAATAATTTTAATATGTCAATAAATTGTTTAAAATTCCATAGTTTGTTTTTGTTGGTCTTCCTTGTGCTGGTGCTGACACTCGGTTATCATGTGCCGAGTTATCCTTGCACCTAGCAGTTGTGCACATAAGTTGGTGAACTGTTGTCAGTGTAGTAAATGTCTTGGTCATCATCTTGTCCTTGTTTCTCAAAAAGGATGTTGTCTTCACTGCCATTCAGAGTGATGCAGGATTTTTTAAAAGACTTCGCCACTGGTTTCAGGGATGCTCTGCTAGGCTTCCAGTATCTATGTACACAAATGCGGTCTGTCAGTGATGAACGTGTGCCCCTCTGCTAGCCGTTGGTTCCACTTGACATGAACACACAACTTGAACAGCTTGTTAATGGTGACATCCAGTGGTTGTAGAACATTGGTTATTCAACCAGGAATGATGGTTTTCATTGATGTGAAATGGCAACTGAAATCAAGCTGTCGATGGTATCTGAACGTGTCGAGCACGAGTAAGGATGGCTATTTTATCAGGACATACCTAGAAATCTCCCCCACACTGTTTTGATCCAGTCACTTATCATCTTCGTAAATGTCTCCTTGGGCAAGGTCTTTCTCTTGAAAACAACTGTGACTGCTAACATCAGTGTGAATTGTTTTTTTTCCCTCATTGCCAGTGGTCTTTATACTGAAAATCAACTGTCTCCGCGTAGGGGATATCAAAGCTCGATGGGGACAGGTCGTACTCCATGGCTACCCATTGTCTGATGCTGAAACTCCCGAACAATTCATATTTCTCCATAAAGCGCTGACACCACCCAACACTGTCCGTGAAGTTTTCAGGCATTGTTCCCATCTTCTTTGCAATTTCCAGCGCCTTGAGACGTATGTCAATTGTGCGGATTCCAATGCCAGTCATTCTGCGTTCCTTCACCCAATCAATCAGCTCTTCTTCCAGATTTGGAAATGCTGCTGATATCATTACATTGGTATGATCTAAAGGTTTTAAATCCAAAAAGGAAATAAACTGACTTCAACTCCAGCATGGATTGAAGTTTGGACTTGTTTTTGCGACAAAGTCAGGTATTGCCCTCAGAACATCCAAAGTGATGACCAGCTGCCTGGTTCTCATTTTCCTCTGCATACACGACTGCCTTCGATTTTTCTGCACTTGTGTAAGATGTTCACTTAGACGCCATGGTCAAGATAGTGGACAGTCACACATGCCTAGGGAGTTTAGTTTACGACAAACGGCACCTGACTGAGTTTAGCAGAGGAAGCTATCAGCGAAATGGTGTCGTGGGTAACTGCAGGTGACTGGCAAAGGGTCAAATTATTTTACGTTATTTATATTCTACACGTGGATGTAGTAGTAGTAGAAGTAACCACTTCTGATTTACACGGCTTCACAGAAATAGACACTAGTCACTGGAATGTGTGGAAAAAAATAAAATTAACTGCGTATACAATGTTTACAGAATCAAATATTTCTCATCTTCTAAAAACAGCATTGTTTAAAAATAGTTTTAAATTACTAACTTTAGGCAAATTTCAACATTAACATTTTGTAAATGTTTATTTCCTTTTTGGATTTAAAACCTTTAAATCATACTGATGTAATGGTAAATACTAATTTTGTAATTTGAATTTACTAACTGGAAAATTCAATTACTTAAACAAAATGAATCTGTATTAATTAAGACTACATAGAGCAATTATTTTCAACTAATAGGAATGTGTTTTTTGTACTACATAAAAAGAACTATCAACATGCTTTAAACTTTCTCTAATGAAGTAAGTATTAACTTTAATGTGTTGCCTATAGTCATTATGGCTAAATTGGATAATTGTTTTTGTTCATGGTTTACTTAGGTTTAATTGAAGTTACATTATATTTATATTCCTTTGCTTAACTTGTGAATTTTGATGTTTCACATCAAAACTATTTCTGTAAGAATAAAACCCCTATGAAGTTGGCTGGCAAGAGGGATGGTTAGCAGTATGTTGCTGACCTGTTTTTTTTTTTTGTTTTCTTTTCCCTTACGACTACATGGTGCTTTATGTAAGCAACCGTTGACATCATTGTCCTTTGTTTATAGATTACTCTGTGACTGCTGTGTTCCAGGATAAAGTGCTTCCTATCAAAACATGCTTAGAAATTCACGTTGAAGCATTTCCATTGTGTTTGGATGTTTTTTCTATCCTCTTGATGTGTTTAATAAACTAATGTAATATTTGAGTTTTCCAAGTTAACTTATTTGAAAGAAAATATAAAACAACAGCTTTTTATCATTCTATGTTTTCTAATTCATTTGAAGTATAAGGTGACTCTGCAAAGTTAATTGTTGTAGCTTGTTAATCACTGCTACCCACAACACTGGTTTATTGCT
>VCCN01007298.1:1783966-1794125 GCA_006491835.1 Architeuthis dux
TAGCGCCATTAGACGACCTAGTAATCCGTACATTTCCCCCACCAATAAGGCTTAATAATGCCAGCACTTTCTTGTTGTCATTAATGTCATTTAATTCAAGATATTCTTCAAGCCTCTCAATGTAAGATGAAAAATCTTTGGTCAATTTGTCAGATTTCTATATTTCCAATGTATCCCGCCATTTAAAGAAGAAAAGATTTTCTCCACGTGCCACTGTTTCTATTTAAGCACAGTTTGTAGAGTTGAAATAACTTTTCTTTGTAAGTTATTACCAGTTACTCTGTTGTCGAGTTAGTAACTCACGAAATCGTTGTCACCAAATTCTTATATATTAGGTAGATTTCAATAAAAGGAAATCAGTCAGAACGTTTTAAAAAAAGACAACCAGACACAAGTGTTAGTTACAGAACTGTTTATTTATTCAGGCATGCTGCTTTTGTATGCAGATATAACAGCGTATTCATACGCGCTAGTTTTGCACATAGATATCTAACAATTTTGTTTGTTCACATCTCACTTAATTTCTATATGATAGACAATGTTTGCCGTCTTTCAGCTATCGGCTGCCCTTAAATATCACCCATACGCACCCTGCAGTTGTCTTTCTTGGACCCTAACAGCCACGTCATAACGGTACGCCTGTAGTTATATTTATGAAACATATATTAAGGAATAATCAGTTACAAGCTGGTAAGATTAGCATGCTAACCTGTGAAAGATAAGTGCTCAATGTGTTCATGTTTAATTCCTGTTCTAACATGTATGTAAGCAAATCAACAGTTAAACATTCGCATAAAATCTTATACTAAAAATAGAAGGGCAATTGATTTTAAGTACTAATATAAGCTATTTATTAATTTTGATGGTAATTTAGATGCTCAACAATTACATCAATGGGGAAGTTCCTTGTTGGGCCTTTATCCACAGGAGTACCATTGTGATCTAACTATTATTAAAAATGCTCTCCACTTTTTATTTTGTGGTGGAGAATTTTAACAATTCAAAGCTTCCTCTGTCTTATATTCTTGTATAAATTCCTAATTGGAAAAGGTGACATAAGGAACTCAGGTAGATAAAATGAACAGTGGTACTTCTCATAAAATTGAATAATACTCTTTTTCCATGGGAGGTGATTACCAACTAGTCTTATACTATGAAGACAGTTTTGTATTTCAGAGTATTAAATACAAAACTAAAGATTGTTTTAAAAAAAAAAATGAGTTTTCCAACTAATATTTTTAGCAATATTTAGAGGGAACATTGCTCATAGAGCTATTAGTAAGAGCAGCTATCATGGTAAGATAGGCTTCCCGAAACGTGTGTGTGTGTGTTTACTACATTCTGATCCTAGGCAGAAGTGCCTGGGTGCGACTCTGATCTTCGGCAGAAATGGCGGTAAATAATCCATCCATTTTTAGAGTACTATGATAGTTGTAATATAAAAGCCTAGGCTACACCAGGGTATTCAGTCATTGATGTTGTTAGGTGTATGTAAAGTTCTTCACATTCTCTCATTTGTTTGGCCTGTTTTTTTTTGTTTTTTTTTCATTCATTAAATAAAGTTTGTAGATATCTGCACCTGTTCACACATTTTAAAAACATAATCACACAGCAATGTATTTTGCTGCTCTCCTCTTTTTTTTTTTTTTCCTTCCCAATCCAGGAAAATCATTAAGTGGAGGCTGTTTGCATTTATACTCTGTGCCTGGTTTTCCAGTCCAAGTATTTATAGCTTGCTTCCCTGCCTCCCAAGGTCAATCCAATCAAAATAAGTAGGGTTTACATTTCAATTTATCCTGGGGATTTGTTAGAGCATTGTTGAAAATCCATTTGATATGCTTCAATATTTGTGAGATGCTCATTTCTGTTGTATTAACCTGTTCTGATTTGGACCGTTTAACTTTTTTTTTTTTAACCCCTATCGATGAAATTATAAAGTGGTCATTATCATATATTTTAAACCTGAATTTTTTAATGAATGTGTGTAGGGCCATTTCTTTTTTCATCTGCCAGAAATTGTATTAATAATGAATATATATATATATATATATCTCTCTCTCTGTCTGTCTGTCTGTCTGTGTTATAAGTCCACTGCTGGATGAAGGCCATTGTCATCTCTTCTCGCTAGGTGTCTGGCCCATCTCCACTTTTGTTGCTTAATTGTATAATATCTTTTACTCTAGTCTTTTCTCTGATCCATGTTGATCTTTTTCTATCTCTCAGCGTTGTATGTATGTGTATATATTAGTTAATTTGTGCAAGCAACACTAGAAAACAACTTTTAAAAAATTTAAATTTTTTATTTCATTTTATAAATTTTACTTATTAAAGTATATTAGTTTCATTCTGCTCTCATATGCAGAATTTGGCCTTTATAAATTCATGTATTTTTCATTCTCCTGAAAGTTTCAGTTCATGTAAAAGGCATTGCCTTCCGTTTAACCTGGTATATAAGATGGACATTTAATTAAAAAACAACAAAAAACTATGCAAATATTAAACTACATCCGATGTGCTGGTATTATGGGTAGGGGGCTGTCTACCCAAGCTCGATATGTGGTGTGGATGAGTTGCAGTGAGCATTAGTCCTCCAAATACCCTTGTAAACCATTTGTCTTCTGTTTTGGGATATACAGTATTAATGCTATTATAATGTATTAATGCTATTATTAACATTTCAGTAATTTGTAAATGTTACTATTAGACAGACTGATGAGGACTTGGGGTTTTCTTTCCTTTAAATGTGTTTGTAAAGCCGATTGTCTGCCTAAGACCTCTGTCTCCACTTGGGCTTCAAGAAATGTAATAGAATTTGGAATTCTTTGATCAATGTTAGTTCCAATAATAAGCATTCTGAAAGCTGGCAAATCTATTGTAGGACTTTGTAAAAACTTGTTTCTAGTAAAGCAAAAATGCTTTTCAGGCATTTTAAAATTTGATGATATTTAATAAATTATTGTTTAGAACAAGACCTTTTATTAACAATAATTTACACAATATTATGTTTTCTTTTTGTTTTAGGGTTTAGAAGCCATTCACTGCCAAAGAGAATTCTGTAATTCATCTTAGTATAATTGCTGGAGTTGATAGAATGGCTAGAAAAGGTGGGGTCAGGAAATTAATAATGTAATATAATTTTAATTAATTGAAAATATTACATAGTTAATCAGTAGTAAAATTAGATTAAAAGTTTGTACCGCAAAATAGCAGACAAAGACTTCAGAATTTTCCCCGAGGAAAAGCACTTAAAAACAATTGAATACAGGTAATAACAGTATTATAATTTACCTTAAGTCTTTTTGAAAGTCTTTATTTGAAATACAGAGGAAACCGCTTATTGTCATCACTTTTGGACAGTCTTTTAGATAACAATAACTGGCTGATAACATTAAGCAAAGGATATACAGGCATACCTTGATTATTGCTGTTAATTTGTTCCAGAATCTTCTGTACTGTTCAAAACTGTTTTGTTTTTCGACTTAGTTACATTAAATTGTACAGCAACTATACTACATCAAAACCGCACTATTCAAGGTATTGCTGTACAGAGGAAGCTGCTTATTGTGATCGCTTTAAATGAAGTGTTGGGGACTGACTAATTTTGATTGTGAAACCATTTGTAACATTATCCGTGATTATAATAAACTGCTTCCTCTGTACTATACAAATTGTGCAAATAACATGATCAGAATTATAAATCGGATTTTTGGTTTCTTAATGTCAAGAATAGAAACTGGGACATAGAATAAATTGTCTACTGAATCCAAGCCACTATAAATAATCTGAGTGATATGGAAACTGGCATCAACTAGTTCACATCATTCTTAACCTGACAATCCTCATAACTAACTAATCAGTAATCCATAATGACTAATCTCTCTTAATCCATTTCCTGTGTTTTCCTTCTCCTGCTGCATTTGATATTTTGAAGGCCATTGTTTAAGTTTATTCTCGGTGTTAGGTTGGCGAGTCTAGCTTAGATGAGTCCAAAGAAAAATTTAAATCCTGTATTTGGGAATATAATAGTTGTGGCAATTGGCTGATGACAGAAGTTCAAATTTGTTTTAGCTACTGGATTGGTGAGGTGTCTTAACAAAATAGGGGTATAAACTGTACTATCTGGATTATGTCTGCAGATCTTAGATTTTCTGTGTTTTTCCGGTGAAATTTTTTCTTTAAAAAAAAAAAAATAAATAAAAATGAGCTACTTTTCACGTTATATCAGTAACTCTGAAGCCTAATGATGAAAAAGCATTCATTTTATGCAACAAATATTTATTTTTCAACATAATTTCTTTCTCTGTCAATGCACTCAATTCAGTGATGAATATGAATCACAGATCGAACATTATACAGTGGAAATTTTAGACCAAAATTCAGCTAATAACTGTCAGGCTTTGGACTTATTGATCCACCCTCGCACATACTTTGTATTTTTAATTTTATTCATTTGCTAAATTTAAAACCTTAAACCTGATTGCCTACAGTTTACGTTCTGCCACTCCCGTTCCTGTAAGTACATTTCCATCAGCATGTTGTAAACCCCACCCTCTCTTCAAAGTCTGATCAATCGGTCGTTACTAAACTGTCTCTAGACTCAGATCTTTTAGCACATTTCTTTTTTTCTTCTAAACTAAGTTATCTGCTGATCAGCCTGGGTACTTAACAAAATGGTGCTTCTAGACTTTTTTTCAAGATAAAAAGGTAAATGACCCATCGGTTTAAAAAAGTTAAGCTTAACAATCTATCGATCTAGTCATTGTTCGTAACCCTATTACTGTAAAATAAATAGCATTATTACTGATTATCTGATAGAAAACCAGAGTAGTGTGAATGGGTTACAGCCTGAATTTTTGATTGACTTGCTAGATTTGTATTGTTAAAGCTAGTCTAGCTGCATCATCTGTTCACGCTACCAGTGTCTAATCTTTGCTGACAAATTGACCGAAAAGACTTGGGTCAGCCCTCAATTCTGTGTCTCCTTTCAGTTTTGTATTTCCACTATTATCTTTTGTTATCTAAAGAGTAGATTGTTAAAATTGCCCCAAAAAAGTCAATAAAAAGCAAATTGGTGCTACCAGGGTTAACTTTTTGCTATTAGTATATTAGTAAAATTAACTTTTTGGGTAAGGAAATATGTGGCCTATTTCAACATCTTAAAACTTTCAAAGCATTTACCCCCCCCCCTCTCTTAAATATAGTAAATGTTTTTATCAAGGACATCTACAAAGAGTGAACAAAGATGAAATTAAAACATAATCACATGTGAGGGTGGTGTGGGGAATAGGAAACTGGTATTGTATACAATTACTTTTAGTACTTTTTAGAAAAAAACAATTCTTTTTGCCTACATAAATACTTTCAAAACTTTAGTGATTAAGTCGATTTCTATACTTGTAATATTGTTGGATATTTAGGCAGCTGTGGGCAGAGGTCACAGATTTGACCCCCCACAAGTGTTGAAAGTAATAAACAGGATATCGACGAAAACCCCAAGGTGTCAGGAACCGGAAGACTGATCAGGTGTTGAAAAGTCATAAACAGGATATTGACCCTGACTGCAGAGGGGGGGCTGGAAAATCAGTGTGGGCATTCGAACCCGATAAAAACGTCACGGAGGCCCTCGAAAAAGGAGGCACACAGAGAGCAGCTGGACCTGAGAGCATGGGGCCAGTTCCCCTGTTGGTAACAGTCTGTCGGCTCTCATTATCTCTCTCCCACTCTTCATTCTCCGCCACGACACAATGTATCTTATGGAATAAAAATATATCCTCATATTTTTATAAACAAGTTTCGGGTCTTCCTTTTTCTCCAAGTTCAGGATTTTCCTCCCGCGGACCAAGATGGCTAAACAACAATATCTGCTCATAGAATTTATTTTTATATATTTTTTAATTAAGTCAGACACAAGTGAATACATATTCCTCTTTTAACTTTGTTGGCAGACGTGAACAATTTTGATAAGCACACTTTTAGTGCTAGAGCAGGGGCTACATTTTTTGTTATACTATTTAAAAATGTAATTGTTGTGAGACTTAAGAACTTTAATATAGGTCACACTCAGCATACTAAATGAGGAAATACGTTACCCATTGATTTGTTGCATCATTTCATTTTTATTTCCATCTATCCATATGCTGTACAATTAAAACAATAAACAAGTGGTGGGTACTAAAATGTGTGTGTGTGTGTGTGTGTGTGTGATACACACAAGGTCTGTCCTATTGACCTCATGTAATAATTTTTATTTGCTTTTAACTTGTTTCTTTTGACACATAAAAATAAATGAAAATCAGTTTTTTAAATTTTAATACCTTCTGTCGATCTGGTGATATGATCATAAAAATAATCTGGAGTTTTCTTCATAACACTTGGTAAATATTTAAAGTGTACATAAGCTGCTTTTTTAATTTATTGTTGGTTTGATTTTTGGTTATATAAATTCACCTTTTCTGTCGTGAGAGTATGTGTGTGGCTGTCAGCGAGATTCTACCTAGGAGCTGGTTGCTGTTTATACTGGTCTATAATTCTGAGATGAGGCATCATGCATTGATTTATTTGCCTTGCTATTCTCATCTTTGATTTCTCTTCAATTTTCATCAGGTTGCTTTCAGACGTTTAGCGAAATGTTTATTTCGCCTAAGGCAGTATGTAATCCTTAGGGTCATAGATGGCGCCCTTCTGAGAGATTGAATTGTCGACCACTCTTTGTTATCTTTTATGTAACAATCCTCATTTTGTGGTTGAAATTTTAACTGTAACAAGATCAGATACACGCACACACAAGGAGTGTCCTATTGATCTCGTGTAATAAGTTTTGTTTGATTTTTAACTTATTTCTTTTAACTTTATTATACATATAAAAATAGTTGAAAATCAGTTTTTGAGCTCATGTAATGTGATGTGCTGGAGTCTATCGCGGCCTTTGATTCGTAGGATGGTAGTGGGATTGTCCCAGAATCTGTTTGTCCAGTCAATCCCAATAATAAGACTAAGAAAGAGGTTATGCTATTTATTTGGGCAGACTAGGGCAGAACAGACCATAGAATAGGAGTAGATATGGAGAGTGACAGATCCACCTGAACGATGCTTGTCATCCATATTTTCTGACTGCTCACTCCAGTACTTGCGTGTTTTAAAAATAATGGTCCCTTTCTCTTGGCTGAAACAAGGTATATAAGCACCAGGTATATTTTTCTGTACGTTGTGTTTGCCTTGTTGTTTCCAGCAAAGGTAAAAGACAGATTACACCTACATTTTTGCCCACAGTTCTTTTCTCAGTTGCACTGCAACCCATACAAGTTGCCTTCTGAAGACTACACACTGTTTGATCTGGCTAATGCAGTAATGAGGCATGCAATAATGAGGCATGCAATAATTATGAAAAAGACTGTACATAACAAAATGCTTAATTCAAGCAAATTTTACTGAATCTTTTTCCCAATACAAAATAAAGTTTAATATTGTCAAAATTTAAACAAAAAGAAGTAGCTGTTAATGCAGTTTTTATCTCTCATTAAGTAATCGGCTGTTTACATAGTGTACCTCTTGTTTTATGATTACCTTTTTATTTACACACCTGTAATCAAATTCATAGACTACTGGTTTTGTCATTTATAAGGTTCTGTTTGCATAGAATGTTAGCTTTATGATAAAACTCATTAAACAATCTTGATTGTCATTTAAGGTACAACCGTCAGGTAAATGGATGAACAACGATGAAAAAATATTTTAAATTTTTTCTATGAATAGTGACCGCCATTTTCCTCCAGAATCAGTCACCTATTTAACATTTAGTTACACTGCATCATTAATCATTTAGGTCATACATTAATGAAACACGCAGTAATTTCTTTTGCCCCTGGCGGAAAGAAAGCCTGGGACTATCATTCGCTATGGGTTTCTGTCGTATCCTTTTTCTCAATTTGATAACTTTGTTATTCCTTAATATATTTCAATGAAATTTTGTATGTAGGCCTGTGATTCTACCGGGAGGGTGGTGAGTTCTGGCTGATCCGATTGTTTACATTTTATAAGCAAAACCTTTTTCTATAGTTTTGAGAAGGGTCATTAATATTCAAATGGTTCTTTGGACGATTGAACTCCTTGTTATTTGTGTTGCAAACACAATGTTTCGGCCGATCCATTCTTTGGCTTTCTTCAGGTGTAAAATCCGAGTGTGATGGATTAAACAGAAGTTATGTTTAATGGGGATAACCCTTATAACTTGGCTAAGTCAGACAACCCGATGTGGTCCACTTCTCAACAAACCTAAACTCGACAACACAAAGATACAGATAACATAACTTCTGTTTAACCCATCACACTCGGATTTACACCTGAAGAAGGCCGAGGAATGGATCGGCCAAAACCTTGTTTACAACACAAATAACAGGAGTTCAATCGTCCGAAGAACCATTTGAATAAAAATGTTTTTGTTTACAATTGGGGAAAATTTCTCAAATCATGACCCGATTTTGCTGAAATCTGGTTATAATGTTGACAAAACCCCAGGAATTGAAAAATGCTGAGTCACGGTCGATCCAATTGTTTGTTTACATTATATATAAATAACCATATGTCAACCTACAAAAAATATTGAACTTTGGAACTGCTGAATTGATTAGAATGAAAATTGTTACACATTCTTGGTCACCTAATTTACTGAAAATATATAACGTTTTTAAGAATGGTATGGTTTAAATAAATAAATAAAAATAAAAAATAAAAAGTTAACGGTCCTAATAAACAACTAATTGCCAGTCTGGTAATTCAGCATACCATATTATATTGGTTGTGAGGGACAAACACATGTCTATCTCTCTCTCTCTCCACCGTTTTCTGCCGGGAACCTTTTATACTTATAAGATTTTTTCACTTGCATCTCAAATAAGTCTGAACTTCTACGTCATTTTTACTATTATAAATTAAATGTTTGTATTCATGGGTACTTTAGAGAAATTTATAATCAAATCACTTCATGCAGAAGAAAAGTTTCTTATATATATCTTATTTTTGTCAAGATAAAAAACTTACATATTTGACAAACTAAGACTGAATTTAGCCTGTTCACTGCTACAGACGAGATAAATTGTCTTACAATAGTGTTATTCTTTCACAAGGTGCCCGAAACTCCTTGTACAAGCAAAGAAAATTTGCATATTTACTTAATTGATAGGACAACTAGTAAATGTTTGCACAACTTTTCATGCTTGTCTAGATTACTTTTTCATATAACTAGATAAAAATGCAAGATAAAATGAACCTCTTAATGTTGAGTACAGTGCTTGAAAACATTGGGAAGGGTAGCCAGTGACCCAGGGGGAACATTGTCAAATCAAAAGTGCATTGTAGATTATAATACATGCAGTAGCTATTCTTCATGCCTATGCAAGCATATGAAAAGTGTTAGAAAAATGTATTTTTCCATGTGTTAGATATTGCTCTGTACAATGCCTTTGCTGTGTATAAAAAAAAACTTGAAAATATCTCCCTCTTTGACTTCCGAATCCATGTAATTCGGAAGTTAATTGGGTTATTATACATTGAAGCCGTGTAAACTATTTTTTGACCTAACACAAACTACAATGGCAGTTTGGTACATCTAGAGCTCTGTTTCAGACTTTTAGTGGCGAAACTACCATCACAATAAGGAAAAGTTTGCTGCTCCGTAATTGACTTATGTAACCTTAACCGTAACCCTAACTCTTATATCCTTTGTAGCTAAATTTAATAAAATACAGTTTTAAATGGTCCCTTATAGTTAAATGTATTGAAATGTGTATTTTAATGTTCCAAAATACAGTTTTAAATGGTCAAAATAGTTTACACTGCTTCAATATATTAGGTATACATAGTGACCTAGTTTACACTGCTTCAATGTATAATTACTGTTAATTGAAGAAAACCACCGAGTTCGTCGCACAGCGGCTCGACCATCTGAGGAAAACACTTTGTGTCGATTTCTGTATATATTACATTTATTTAAAGTTTAAAATATACTTGGCAGAGAACAAGAATGACCTTAAAATTATTCAGCTGCCTACTTATACATACAACTAGGAAAATGATGTAGTTTCAAATCCCACAGAGAATTTCTGTATTTGACCCTCATATCGCAGTAGGTACTCCAATGAGTTTTTACAGGAAGATCTTATAC
>VCCN01007298.1:1813779-1826088 GCA_006491835.1 Architeuthis dux
TGTAGTTGAGATTGGAACTCTTCAATGAATAGAATTTTAAAAAATAGTGTAACTCTTCTATGAATAGAAATCTTTTTTTTAAAAGTCACCTAATGGTCAAAGAGGGATAATTTCATAAGTTATTTCCCCTGATAATGATATTCAATTTTTTATGAATTTAAATGTTAAAATTCTTCAGTGACTACATTTCAAGGAAGTTCTTTGCTGAAATTACCATATGAATCTGCAGATTTTGTATCTCAGATTAATTCATGATGACTATCTTTTTATGATGATAAAGATTAAGAATGGGTCTGAATTTTAACCCATCCAAAACATGTGATTTCGAAATTTTGTTAGTTATTTGAAAATGCCTGTTTAAGATATGCTATGTTTTGCAATTATTAACCATTATTGCAAATATCTTAGATTGTCTTGTCATGCCCATTGATAACACACAATAGTACAAATTTTTATTCTTGAACTTTTTCAGATAGCACATATGACAAAAAGTGAAATGGATCTACTTGACTACACTCTCCTTGGACCATTATTGGTGTGTCTCAATCAATACTTTGATTGCAAAATCAATGAAGTTTTTGTACTTTGGGTTTTCTGTGTGAGTATATACATGTTTTATTAGTATGAATTAAACTCTTGTGTAGTAGATGTACTAATCATTTTTCTACATTTTAGTTAAATTTCTCATTTTCTCATTTTTGATTTTGTTCTGATAAAAACTTATTTATATTGTTATTAGGAACACATAAAGTTGCTAAATCAAACAGAGACTATACTTATTTTTCTCTTTTACCCACTCAAACAAATGCACACTCATGTTGAATTTGAGAGTATTGGGAATTTTGTATATTAATTCAAGAAGCAATATTAAATAAACTCTGAACTGGTCATTGCCCACTGTTTTTTTTTAATTTAAAATTGTCTATTTTTAAATGTCTAATATTTGACAGTTTATCAACTGTAATTTGCAAATCTAAAGTAGATAATCTTACTGACCTACTGGTATTAAAATAACTTTGATTTTAATGTTTTTATTGATCCTTCATGGGTCACTCTTGCTGTCTAGACCTCTTGGCAACAGTAGCAGATATTCTGACTCACATCCTGTGATTTTATTGTATTTGGATTATAGTGAATATGTCATTGCCTCTTAATCCCTTTCTTTAAGTGGTACTCATGTAATAGTGGGGTCCAGGGTGTAATATGCATATAAGACAGTTATTCCCCATGCCAGATTTTTTGGGGGCGGGAATCCAGACATACAAACAAAATCCCTTGCAAAATGCACAATAATTTTATTAAACTACTAAAGAATAATTTATTTTAACTCTTTCTTCCCTGATCACGTCTCTAGGTGTGATAATAAATTTCACTCATGCCCTGATCACGTGTAGAAGTGTAATCACGTATTTGCATTATTTCCTGGGCAACAAAAACAAAATGACTAAAAAACATATTTAAATTTAAATCCTACACAAATTTAAATCATAACTGCCAATCAATCAATAATAATATCCTTTTCAATTAATTTTTTCATGGTTTTATTTCACTGGACTTGGAAGTGATACATTGGGAATAATTTGGCTGTCAGGGAGGAAAGAGTTAATACAAAAAATTTTAATGACAATAATTCTATACACGTTTCTATACAAAGTTATTTTAATACAATAATGCGAGGGGAATAACTTTTTTATGCATATTACCCCCTGGACCCCATTATTACAAGAGTACCATTAAACATGAATCATTGTTGCTGCGGTTTGTCCAAATATATATGAGTTGTATATCAGAAGTAATTAATTCCCCCCGCCTCGCCTGTAACTAAATCTGGTCATTACTTTCCATTAATGAATAGGTTTGGGGTGGGAATTGCAGATCATTTTCAACGCTTGAATTACAATTAAAAAAGAAATTCTTCAAAATGCAATACAAAATTTCGTTTGTTTCAGATTTACTGCACCTGCAATTTGCTGTACTTTGCGCGACAGGTGTGCCTCCAGATCAGCAAACATTTAAATATCTATATTTTTACAATCACAAGAAAGCCTCAAGCCAATAAAGAGAACATGAACAGGAACAGCCGGGCACGTCAGGCTCATTAGAGGTCATCTTTCCAGCCCAACAGCTCTGTTGTCTCACAGACACTTGTCACACCACCGCCATCATCGACCTACTGTTCTGGTACTGCCAGTAGCTACCGTGCGAGTGGTGGTGGAGGAGGAGCCGGGGGACGTCTGGCGCGGGGTGCTCTTCTATTGGAGAACACTTGCTGATTGGTGGTCCTTACAACCTGCACTTTCCTCAACAATCCCACATTTTTCTCCTCCTCCTCCTCTTTCCGTACAGAGCAAGCAAGTCAGACATGAAAATAAAGCACACATTGACATTCACACATGCACGCACACACAAACTGTAATTTCACTCTCACATTGTCCCTCTCTTCTACTAACACATTCCAAATTCTTCTACACATGCACACACTTTTTTTGTTAGTATGTATAATATTCTGTTAAATCCCTTCTGGCATATACACTCTTTAAATCTGTTGACATACGCATGTACTTGCATACACATGCACTAGAGATCAGTTATAACTAGCTCATTCTGAAGTCTGTGTAAACACTTGTATCCACTTTTACAGAAATACACACTTGCATATCTAACGGCAATACCTAACTATATAAAATCCCTTCTACACACTCCTCTCTTAATATTAATTATTAATCTGTATTAGGTAATTCTTTTAATTGTAAAAGATTATTTTTGGTCGTGTTACTAAATAATTACATTTTCACAATGTGCTTTTTGTACATAAAGTATGAAAACACGCACAGGACGTAGCAATGAGATTTAAAATAACAAACCTGTTCATCTACATGTGCTTGATTATGGGTTCAAATCACACCACTGGATTCTTGGTTACAATCTGTGCCTGTTTCAGAGTACATTGTCAAAAATTTAACTAAATTTCTTTCTTGCTATTGGATATATTTGCCTAATATTTTTCCTTTCAAATGTGAACTCCACCTTTTTCTTCTGTCAACTAACCCTGCCTCGCCCCCACATAATCGCACATACACTTTTCTCACTATTATCTACCTAAACAGTGCAAAATCTGTGTTTTTCATGCATTTATTCAGATAAATGAATATATATACACACAACCCCTTTAAAACTGTCTGCTCGGATAGTGTAATGGTTAGCATGTCTGTCTCACACGCAGAAGGTCCTGGGGTTGGTTCGATTCCCGGTATGAGCGAAAAAGTGTGGAAAACTCTTCATCAGGACAAATCTCCTTGTGCACTCAGCAGCTAATTGAGTACAGTATAAACTGTGTGATTAGGGTGGCGGTATCCCTTCGGTGGACTTGCATCCTACCAATGAGGTGGTCATAAAAACTTGTAGGAATAAAGTCCTGGTCTCAACCAGACTTGAGACTTGCAAGGACCACTAAGTTGACGCATGCAACAGAACCACAGTCTTCGTCACCATCCGTTCATACTCCATTGGGAGTTGTCTCTTAAGAGATGGGACGCTTTACCTTTTCTTCGCTTACCCTTTTACAACTACATGCATATATATATAGTCTTTTGGGTTCACATACTTATTTTTATCTCTTATCTACCAATGAGTGTCTACTAACACATTCCATAGTGTTAAATATATTTACATGCACTATGTGAAACTCTGCATGCAAACAAAAGAATTTGGAAGGGACAGACCCCTTCAGTCTATTTTTTGAAACTTTGGTACTGACTGTTTCTTGATGGGGGTTTGCCAAATTATGCCTTCCTTTTTGTTTGTGCCAAAACAATAGTTAGTGAGCATAGAACATGAGTATTCACCTATAGAGAAATGGTTGGTAAAGTTCTGTATTGACCACATCTTCCTGCTCCTTTCTCACACAATACTACTAGCTTTCTCTCAATACTTATACACATTCCTCCTGGCAAACATGCATATCCTCTTAACTCTTTTATCTACTTGTATCTTCCATTTCTGCTGCATATAACTAAATGCACCTTTTATATAGTTATATATGATTACATATGGACACCTACTCCCAAGTGGGATAAAAACATGTTTGCATGCTTACATTAATGTATATTTCTGTATCCCCGTGCACATAAACGTCCACTCTTTTTTCTATATAGGTTTTTTTTTTCCTTCCAATTTCTTAGTCATACATGCACAAGTGAAATACGTGTGTGTAATATATACTGTCACACACTCTCAGAAATTTCTTCTTTTACATCTACTTACAAAATTGCTCTCCTGACTTCCCAGATTTAAGAGATGGACCATTCAGGTTAGAACTATTAAGAAATACTAGCAATTCAAATTATTGGCAATGCTGCGTCCTTAAATTGTCTCCCCCTTTCGTAAGATTATTTATTGCATCTACATAAAATTTGGTGATTTTAATTTCTTCTTGCCAATAGTTACCGTTTCTGGTCTTCCTTTCTATTAAATACCAGTCATTCCGTGTTTTATCTATTTGTGGCCAATGTTCAAATGTTAATATTTCGATAGGTATTATTTTATCCTTCATGATATCGTTTTGGTGTACAACAATATAAGGAAAATGTATAAGAACAAAATGCTAATCAGCATTGCGAATCAAAGCTTACAGCCAGAAGTTTTAATATTTTATATACTAGAATAAAACTGTGCTAGCTTTTTGCAGTCACCGTAATTCCTCTATTACTCTTTTAACTGCTACACAAGCAAATGAGTCTTCAAAAAACATTTCACGCTTGAGTTTTTGCCGTTTTGTTTTTAGTGTTTTTAGTTAATGTTTGGTTTAAAAAATTTTAAGAGGTCATAAACGGTCCAAGAGTTTTAGGATAGTGACTTTGACTCATTTCTATTGTAAATCGTTTGCATCTTCAGCATAATTATGAATGATTAGTTTTATGAACATGATTTGAACATTTTATTTTGTTAATACATCTTTCTATAATCAGTAAACTAAGTTGAACTTAATCCATTTTGATTTCTCTTTCAACTACATAAACATTTCAGACCTTTCTGAAATACAAATTCCCCTACACACCAAAAAAAAAGAAGCCATTCTTCCAATACTAAAAGAAATATGCTAGCTTATACTGGTATGGTTGATATTTGAGTGTCTGCATGTGTAGGATGTTGACTTTTTGACTCTGAATTTATTTGTTCTCAATGTGCTGACCCCAGAGACAAAAATTAATTGGAATAAAATTATAAAAAACAATAAGATTTAGCTTTTTAATTTAATTTTTAAAATTTTAAGAGCATGATTTGTTGCTTTTTATTTGTTTTTATTTTTTGTAATTTTGTTTTCCTCTTTGATTTTTCTCAATTTTTCTTTAATTTAAAAAAAAAAAAAAAAAATTTATTTTGCTATTTTAAAATCTTCCTTGTTCACTCTTATTTTTTCTGTTTTTACTTTCATTTTTTTCTATTTTCAATTATTTTATCAATGCAGTAAGCAACAATTCTAAATATTTAATATTTATTGACTCTTTAGTTCTGCTGTTAAAAATACTTTAACCTCTTGATTATTTTCTTTTTCAAGATGAACACAAACCAACTGACCTTTTCCAAATGATATATTATATAATGGTCTGATTTCTGCATGTTTGTTACTGTAAAGCAGCAAAAACAGCACATTGTAGTGAGATTTTTATTAGCGCAATACTGTTAAAAGGCTCTAACTTGGAGAATAACGCAATGACTGATATGCAACAATAATTAGTTCACGCCCACCTCGATAACATGTTATAATGATCCGATTTCTCAAGAGAGATAACCCCAGGTATATCAAATGCTAATTAATGAGTAGTTTTCCTTATTTAATATAAATAGGAAGTGACTTGATCAAGCTTAATAGGTGCCGATGGCGGATTTAAATGAATTTCTCTAAATTTATGTTCAATTTAGTTTTGTAGGGATGATTAGCATCTGCAACAAAAGACCAATACATCTTTTTCTATTTAGCAGCAGAATCATGTAAATTGCACTGGATAAATTCATTTGAAACCATTTTAAATTGACACTGTTACATGTCAATGTCATAGCTATTGAAGTTTCTTCACAAATTGTCTTTTGTCTATGAACCATTAAATATAAAAGTCAAATGCTTACAAAATTTGAGTTTAAAGCTTTTTTAATCAAATAAATACCTTATTTCTCTGTCAGTGCACTTTTTTGTTTTGCTTAGCTTAACTTGTGTTCTATAAATTTTATGTGGAAATATCTGGTTGCTTGCTTTTAAAGAAATTCTGATAAAAAAGTGTTGAAAAAATGTAAAGCTGACTCTTCATTATTAATTTTTGACAAAACAATATTTTTATTTTTTTTTTTGCATCACTCGGGTCAAACTGAGCATTACGGTAAAAAGTAACAAAAGCTAATCAAAGAAGGACAATGTTTCATCTAAGAAATTCGAACAATTTAAGACTATTACGATTCTTTATTGTTGGTAAGTTTATTATTGTCTGATTTCTTTTGTGGTTATAAGGATCAGATAATGTAGGATTATGATTGACTAAACTATTGGCTTTTTCTTTTCTCCTTGCCTTTTAGAAATGGTTTAAATCTTAAAATAAAGTTTTGATTTGTAAAAAGTTGAATGAGAAATTAAATTCTTTTAGAATTCCATGAGTTCAGAGGAAACATTTTAAAGTTGACTTGTATGCTGAAAATTTCATATCAATCAAAATCTTTCACATAATTTTGGTTTGATTAAATAGTTTATTTCTAATTTGAATCCATTACATTTTTGGTATTCAAATTTCTTGATATCCAAGGTCCTCCCCACAGCCCCAAATACAAGCAGTTTCAAGATCTAGTCTTTACCTAGATTTTTTACAGAAAATCTTGCACAGATGAAAAGAAAATTGAAAGCAGTATGTAGGATGAGCGTCCTTTTATCCTAAACAGACAAATCAAAGTTGATCATTTAAAAAAAAACAAAAAAACTTTAATTTAACCAAAACTGCATGAAAAAAAGAAATCAAGTGTTAATTTGCATATAAACTGGCTAAATTGATTCAAGAACCAAAGCAAAATGATCTTAACCCCCCCCCCCATATATTGAGAATTCGTTTAGACCATTTTTACCTGTATCATTCTATTAATTCCAGTGTTATAATTGTACCCTACAAATTCATAAGGAGAATCCTAGGAGAAATGTGTTGACCATTTAATTTTGGTTAGTGATAGCCACAAAAAATTGTAACATTATTATAAAAAAAATTAATAAAGTGTTTTGGACCGACTGATTATGATAATAACCGTTTGATAACATTATCTGCATTTCTAAAAAATCTACACTATCAAAAGATTACCAACAATATAATTATGATGTATGTCGGAGAACAATACAAAATAAATTGTTAATAGACCGGAAAAAAAAATATGGAGGGGGTGGGTCAGCAAACGAGCATCATTTGGTTATTATATGAATTCTCAATGTATTTGTCCTATTTTTACTTTGGGGGCCCGTCTTTGCCAAATTTGCAAGCATGTCTTGATAGTATTCCTTAAAACAAAACTGAACCTCATGGTCTTATTTTCTTGCTGCACTCTTCAGATATACACTTTATTCCCACTTCTTTACAAGCCTCTTCATCCAAATTAGCACTGTCCACTGCTCTATCAGCTCATGGTCCCTCTACTCCACTGCCTGCACAGCTACTATAGGCTAGACTGACCTTCCTGGTGCCATTTTGTGTGACAACAATAACATTAAAAAAAAGAATGTACACAATCAACTGCCAATCTCGACTAAAGTTCTTTTTTTTTTTTTTCTTTTCTTTCTGACTTTTTACCCCATCTTTGTTTTGTTTTATCATTGTTATCAAATAAGAAAAGCATAGGGTTTTTGGACAGTCCGAAGTAATTCACTGGTTCTGCTCCTGATTGACCTATGCTCTGATTTAAAGACACTGCACTTGAACCTGATTTGACCACCTTTGTCAGGAATTTATCAGCCTCATCTTAACGAGTTTCTTCCTTTTCTTGCTCTTCTAGGGTACATGGAATGATACTCTTGACCTCTCTAGATATACAAGTACAAATGAAAAATATTTGATAAGGAGCTACAAACTCTTTTTATTTATACCATCTATTTAGCAAGTACATTTATGTATAGTAGACCAAGAAATTAGAAACTTAGTTTATCATTATATAATCTCTGATCATAAAATCAAATCACCAATCTTTTAGACACCAAACATTTGTCTTACCAATACTTACAAAGATGCTGTGATTTTAAAAATAAAGCTATGTCAGCTTACAGGATAAGTTATGTTTTTTACCTAAGAAAAAGTTTGTAATATAATTTAAGTTATATTTTACATTGCTCCTACCGTATATGCCGGGCTATAAGGTGAATGGTTTTCAAGGTTATCTGGAGGACTGACACTCACTGCAACTCATCCAAGCCCCATAACTGTCCATATCAAGCTTTGGTAGATAGCCACCTAGTCATATTACCAGTGCATTGGATTCAGTGTAATATTTGCATATCTTTTTATATATACTTTTTAAAAAAAAATTAAATGTCTGTCTTATGTACCGGAATGTACAGCATTACTGAGAACATGAAATTTGCTAACTTGCTTTTGAAGTTTTAATGCTATGTTTTCTTTATTTTTTGCATGAAGATACATGTTCCTATTAACCCAAATAGATGTTTTATTTATGTAGAATTTGGTAATATTTCTGTAAAGTTCTCAGCATTCAAGGAAATGATTATCTGGACTACAAGAAGGTGAAAGAATTAAACTTGGTGCTTTGTGACTCGGACTATGGGTGGTTGCCAACTGTTTAACAAATCTGGGTGGGTGGGGGTTGGGAACTTTAAAGATGAGGATAAGTCTCATAAAATGTATAGCATATGTCAAGGATTTTATAATTGTTTTTCCTCTTTAGGTTTTCTTTCAATTTTTAAAATTTGAGATTTAAAAAAAAAACCCAGACTATCGGGTTTTGAAAATTCAAAAGCCCTTTCTTTTAACAAATGCAGGCAGCAATTGTAAAAGTGTAAAGCCCTATTCGGTTAAATACTAGAAAATGATCTGTCAAAATGCTGATTATTGGTTAATTTCTACTTGAACTAACTGCATAGAAATTTAGATAAGCAGCTAAATCTACTTTGCTTTCATAGCTGATAAATATTTCTTAATATTGTTCATTCATCTATAAATTAGTTATGCGACAAAGCTTTTAATGTTCATTAAAATTTAGTAGGGGTGGAAAATTACTAAAAGTGAATGTTGCATGCTTAAACGTCTGAATTGAAATTCACACTGTTCAACTAAAATCTAAAAAAACAACCAAAAAACATTCCAGTTTATTGCTTGAAGATTTTAAAAAAAATTGGAAATCAGTCTTGAAAATATCTGTAAAGAACAGAATACATAAACCTCTTTGTATAATCAATTTACATAACTGATTTGTATAAATGTGCAGAGTGAAGCATACATCTTACTATCTATAAAATGTGTATATATACCATTAGTTAAAAGGAATTGTTTATTTCCCTAATTAATATTTAACTCTTTATACCACTGTGGTGACTGCAGTGCTGAAGTTCTTTCTGTTAGTGACAAGAGCTACTTTAAGTAGATTTTAATACAGGCTTTACAATAAATATGAAAACATATTTTAACCTATTCATCTAACATCTTTCTATAATATTGCCTAATTATAACACTGCCATTTTAGAATATCTTCAATGTAAGATTAACATGTTCAGTTTTATTAGATATACTTGTTGTACATGCTAAATAAACTAACACTTTAAAATTAAAAAGACCTATATTATTTGGTATTAAGGTCACTATTGAATAGACTAATATAGTAATAAAATTAGAAGTATATCTGAATCTTAACAGTTTAGGAATAATTTAGTATTAATTCAAGTATGAAATTGTTTACTGTAAAATAGTTTCGGAACCATATTTGCTGGCCTGTTAGATGCATATTTTATGAGAATGGATTCAGCACAGTAATTTTTGGATACCTAACAGAAAATGTTCATTCTATGGCTGGGAAAAACTGATATATATAACTCAATGTAGCTGAATCTTAAAATGCAACATTAAATTCACATATAAAACTTATTGTTAGATGATCGAGTAGTTTGAGGTCTGTTGGTTTTACTGACAGGCAAAAATTAGGAAAATCATTTAAGGTAGATTTTAGAATTTAGTATTGAAAATAACATTTGAAATAAGTAAATTTAATTTAATATATTTTGAGGTTGGATAAACATCTACAAGGTATTAGATATGTATTTATTAAACTTTGCTTAGTCTGGTATAAACAGGGCCTTAAGTGTGGTCGCACTCAATGTAGTAATGGTCTAATAGACTAGCTTACTAACCACCACTAACTAGATGCTTTACAAGTTAATAAATTTTATATTCTAAAGATTATAGAAAAAAAGGACTTTATAAACCACAAGTAAAATTTCAATATTATAAAGAAAAAATACCTAATAACTTCGAAGTTAAAATTTTGCCAGTCTATTTTGGAAGTTTGGAAAAAAAGTATTAAGTGATTTTCAATGTTGGCATTTATAAAAAGAATACATTCAAAGATAGACGAAGTTAACTTCCTGTGAATGATTACTTTTAAAAACCAGAATACAGAAATATTCTTACATGAGAATATATGTTGCAGGATATGTATAAACCTTATCTACCTAAAATATTAAATCTGTATAAAATATACACTTATGAATAATATATTCTTGAATATTAAATGATGCAGAGTTTAGCCATTTGTCTTTTTTCCCTCTCCCCTCTTGCTTAAAGTTTAGTTTGTTTTACCTGTATAATTTCTTTCTTTAGTTATTTTTTAAATGTTATTGTTTGTGATTGCATGGTTGTGTTATTGATCGCGGGTGGAAGGATTTTTTTTTTCCACTATAAAAAAATTTGTCTAAATGATTAAACAAAGACCATCTAATGAGTCCGATTGCCTTATCTGATTCAACAGGTCTAGTGTGTTAACGGGCTCTCTTTTCCTTTTTGATTTTCCTCCCATAAATAAGACTGACAACATCTTGCAATTCTACAAGGTTGTACAGCAGTGCCTTTCCATCTTACACAAATTTTTGCCTAACCGTCAACTTCTCCACTGAATTATCACTCAATCTGTATTAATTTCCTATAATATTTTAAGCTAATATTTTACTTTGCCGTCATTAATCCAAGGGAAGTAACTCAAATTTTGTGACTTGTTTCCCCATTAGCGTATTTATCGTCAATATCAGTTTCTTGAAATTTGTGTCCAAATTTACATTCAAGCTCGTAATTCGACTAAAAGACCAAACTAGTCTATAGGCCCAGATTTCACTGGGTTTATATATTTTATAAAATGTTTAGTGTTTTAAGTTCTGCTGCCTCTTGACATCTTCAAAGCCAAACTTATTATTTTATCATTTATTTTATTTTTTTAACACTTTACAGGTAAAGTAGTGAAAACATTAATAAACGTCTTTTGGCGTTTTGTTCTGTTAATAAATGTTTATATGGAGTGTCAGCTATAAAAAAAATTGATATAGGTTATACAAAAATAGCTGACATGTTTTTTTTTATGAAATAAATTGTGTATTTTTTCTGCCATATAAAGATTATATGTATATAATGGTAATTTTTTCCCTTAATTCTAAAATTATCAAATAACTTACATATTGCTCACGTTTGTGTGAGCATGTGTGTGAAGTTCTTTGGAAACATCTATTTTTCTATTGATGCTTCAGTTTAAGATTAGACTTGAAAATATTTTTGTCATTGAATAGAATAACTTGTTTAACCATTTTATTTGATTACTAAAGTTATTTTAAAATATGTTTTAATATGTACTATTTAGTTGTTTAATAAACCTTTTCACTTGATCTCTATTCATTTATGGCTTAAAAATATAAATCTTTTGTTTCCTCAAAACTGACTCTATACAAATTTGAAGTGTGCATCTATGAAGCAACTCCTTGTTAGAAATGTTTAATCTTTATACTACCTCTGTCCCATAATAGTTGTTACATATGCATTTCACACACTACATGCAACAACTATTATGGGACAAAGGTAGTATTTCTTCATCCATCCTAGTATTTCCTTCATTTTCTGTAACATATTTTGTCATTTTATGAGGATAATGTTAACATTTTTAGGGAAAGCACTGCTGTATTGAACTTTGCTTTTTTCTATGTAATGATTTGTCCGTAGTAATGAAAAAAAAAATTGGGAGAATTTTTGTTGCAAAAATATGAAAATTGATGTTTAATTTGTATTTGACTTGTGTTTCGAGAAG
>VCCN01007298.1:1906052-1916185 GCA_006491835.1 Architeuthis dux
TTGATATAATCTTTGTAAAGATAAATTGGTTTTTGTTTTAAAGAATAGAGATAAATCTCTTTCAAATTTCGACTTTGTATTTTCTTCAAATTGCCATGAAATCCAATATCAGAGTTAATTTCCAAACATGTCTTCCATATTTATGGGTTAAGAACGAGGCTCGCAACTATAATTCCGGTTTTTTACGACTGCATTCAGGAAAAATGAGAAAAAAGAAATTTGAACGGCTCTATTTTCTTTCTCATTCTATATTGCTGTTCCTTTCTCGTCTGTTTTAAAAGCGTTGTCGTTAACGTAATCTGAGCAAACTTCTCACGTCATTAGGACATTGATTTTTCATGTCAAAATGAATGTAAAATAATGGTTAGCCAGCGCCAAGTTCTTTGTGATTCATTACTTCAGAAATAATTGTGAATTATGACAACTTCTAGATGAAATTGGTGGAGATGATAGGAAGGGTGAGAGGTAGGGGAAAAAGAATTGAAAACAGGTCTGGTTAGTCACTCAAGAGAAACCGTCATGTGACCATCGTCTGTTGGCAGTATGCCGCGTTGAAGGTGATCAATTAACAAATTTGAAAAAGGGATGATCAATGAATAAGTTACTTCTCTCGTGTTTTGTTGGGCGGTGACCATCGTCTGTTGGCAATATGCCGCGTTGAAGGTGATCAATTAAAAGAATTTGAAAAAGGGATGATCAATGAATAAGTTACTCCTCTCGTCTTTTGTTGGGCGGTGATCACTAAAAAAAAGTCCGAATTTTCCAAAAAACGAGCGTTAATGCTGCCGGACACAAAAAGGGCCCAATTTAACATCAAATTACATTGTAGATTGAACCCCCACCTAGAAACATTTTCTATACATAATAAGGTGTGAATGTTGAAATTTCCAGCCCTCTAGCGCCATTGGTGCAGTTTGTATGCGTGATACAAAGATAGCCAGCTAGCCAGACCAACTTAAAAACTGAAGAGATCTATGTTGACAGTTTTGGTGACAGATTTGGTTGACGGTTTCTAATTGTAGTGAAAAAAGACGACAGATGAAGGAAAGAATGAAAGAAGAGAAAATTATCAATTGAATATTGTATTTACATTTCTTTAAATAGTGTTCGAAGTCTGGCACAAGATCACACATGTTGGGTATCTACATGGGATCTATCTCATTACAGTAATGGGCATTTCTTAGGTTGATGTAAAAGATTTCAACAATTATTGACTCCAAGTTGGAGCTGACTTTCTCCCAGTAACAAGAACAATCCTCACCTAATCTAGGGGAGGAAACATTTCACTGTTAAACCAAACTGATATATACAATTAACATGTTCCTACTGTTATTTGAAAACACGACCAAGTAATCGGTAGGCGGCTCTCTTACCGACTGAGCCAAACTGACAAGTCTCATTTATCTACGAAAATCCATGTTACAAATACTCAAAGGCTTATTTCATTCTAATAAATAAATATAATTATCCTAATATATATATTTTTATAATTTTCCATTTATTATATATATATAATAAAAAAAGTTGCAGTAATCATCTTCAGTCGGAATAGAAGTAGGAGTGGAATTTGACTCTGCAGCAGCCAGGCTTGTATTCATATAAATTCATAGCATCATTATCCAGTCATCAATGTATTTTCCCTTATTTTCTATTGAATTACGCTACCTTTTAGCTAATTCCACAGAATCCATTATAAAAGAAACATTCCAGTTTTGATTCGATGGATTCTTCCAGGAGTTTTCTTTCAATATCTTCAAGTTGTTGGAACCGCTGACCAAACAAAGAATGTTGCATGAGGCGAAATAGTGTTAGTTTGAAGGTAAAAGTGTTGGCCAATTTGACGCTTGTGGAAAAGAAAAACTACCTATTCCATCTTCCTGGTGGTGTTATGATATACTGTCATGGAAGGTCATTTCGAGGTCAACACCTGTGCGGAAATGGCCGGTCACCTTAGGAAATAGGTATATACTGTCATGGAAGGTCATTTCGAGGTCAACACCTGTGCGGAAATGTAATTGACCCCGGTCACCTTAGGAAATAGGTATATGCGTGGGTGTCCAAAAAACAGGATGTGGAAACCAGAAATGACACAAGCGTGGGCGTTCGGAATCCATAAAACTCAGAGCCAAGACGAGGGAGCGCAGAGCAGACCCGGACTGAAAACTCAGGACCCAGAAGAGACAGACATCAGCGGAGCCGGAAGGCACGAGACCGCTGTCCCTGTTGGGGACAGAATGACGGTTCTCTTGTCTCTCCCACTCTTCATTCTCCGACTGACAAAGTGTATGCTATGAAATAAAAATATGTCCGGATATTTTTACAGCCAGCTTTTGAGTCCTTCCTTTTCGATTGTCCAAGTTCACGATTGTCCCTCCCGCAAATGAGCAACCCACGACCAGACGGCCCGTGGCGACAGAACCGTGTAAAAGGGTATTCAGCAGTGGTCTGCTGCATTGCATTTGAAACAGGAGAACAGCGTTGTCATGCAGCAAAATCACCGTTTTGAGCAAATTTCGGCACTCACTCTGTACGTTGTGCAATGAAAATAAATATAAAAAGGATTGTCAGTGGTCAAGAATAAAAGCAGAATAGGGCTATTATATGTATTTTTTATAGAACAGAAGGATTTAAAAAAACGAACTTATCGCATCAAACGCACAAAAACAATTGTTTCCATTCCAATGCATCATTCAAGCCAACTGACTGATTCAACCCTAATTCTTGTGCAAGTTCACGTGTGGTTTGTGCTGCATTTTCTTTCAAGAGTTCCTCAAATTTATCAGTTTGTAATTTCTGAGATCTTCCAGAACGCTCTTTGTCCTTGCGCCCAAAATATCCTCTTTTAAATTTCGCAAACCCTTCCCGATACGTTCTTGCACCTGATGCATCCTTACCAACCATAAGCATTGCTTCAGCTGTACCTTTTATCAGATTGAACATCAAGAGTAAACAGTGGCGAATGTGCATTTTATATTCAGCTATGACTTTTCCCCAAATGAAATAAAAGTATCACTTTCCCGCAAACAATTCCTAAAGGGTATGCATGCACTATCAATAAAGAACCGAGTAAACTTTAAACCATGCATAATACAAACACTGTATGCGGATCAATTTAAATATTTTAATGGAGAACACATTCGTATTTTAGGAATCAGTGTTCGTCTCTGCTGTCGTCTGCCATGTATTGTATGATTTCACGCTACATATGCAGCGACAAAAATATCCCGGATGTTTATTCCGAGATCGAGATCCGGATGCCAAAGCATCCATTAACGGCATCACTTCTGCCATTTTAGCCAGACACGGCGTATAGTCATCAGGTCAATACCGGAGTAATTGATTTATACTTTTAATCATTGTTAGAGCCACGGAATCACGCACGGAATTTCTAAGCATCTCCAGTCCCTAGTATATCACCCCATGACCTCGTTCCTACGTTCCAACACTCCCATCACGGAAGGAATCTATTCTTGGGTTTTATTGTTCTGGATTGAATCAAGCATAACTGTTAACTAAACTCTGGAGGAAACTACTGGCACGTTGTTCGTTTATATCAGAGGTCGGCAACACGTTTTTGGAGGCGGGCCGGATTAGAAATGGGTTTATGTGTTGCGGGCAAAAGCAATGAAAAATGAAACAACGATCATACAAAGCTATGGAAACAGCTTGTTTTTAAAAAAAACTACTGTAATGTTAGTATTCCATTATAGGAGAATATACCTATACAAACCCCGTGTACTACCAATCAATGAGAGCTAGGAAATTATTTTTTGGGGGGAGGACAACATATTATTTAATTGTGTTTCAAACTTTGTATATATTAATAGAACAGCAGGAATTCGTAGTCTTAGAACATTCTAAACTATAAAACAGTTTCATTTGATGCCACTGCAAAAATGATACTTTTGTTCTATGTTTCAATACAGTATTTTATTGTTACTAACCAAAGATAGATAAGTAAAACAGAGAATCTTTTTAATGCATGTCACCTATTCAATAAAATTAGGCCACTGGCCGGATTTGGCCCGCGAGCCGTAGTTTACTGGCGCCCGGTTTATATTATAATCTATCCCAACGGTTCGCAGAGTCCCAGGTCACATTCCTCTCCTTGCGATCCCAGGTTTTCTCAATTCTTCCCCAATTCTAAGTATCATCTAGTAATTTCACCACCATTATACTTTCCATTATACGTACCTCCACTGACAGAAATTACTCACCAATTACTCCCATGACCAAAAGCTCCTCCCTTGGGAGAAAAGTGACTCCTGTTTGAGAACTATGCTTACTTTTGCCCTCTCAGAATACATTACACATTAAGCAACTCACTGTAGAGTAATGGTTATAAAATTACACTTGCAGACCATCACTGTTGTAATGTGTTCGGCCCTCACGATGTGCCACATATTTGTTGCTTAGTGCCATACTAAGCTTAGTAAACGTCAAGAATACATTATGCATAAACACATTACAAATTAACTTTTAAGAGACATGTGAATAAATTAAAATATATCGTCGCAATTCAGATATATTTCTCCCATATTTATAAAGCATCAAACTCTGTAAGAAACAGTGTGTTTAAGATATAGAGATAATGGGTTGATGCAAAAGTCCCTATTAATGGGCTTTTTATGACCTTACGCCTCCTTTCAGCTAAATTGGGTATTTCATCATGGAAGAACGCTTTCGCTTTGATGCGATAGGTTCTTCGAAGATGCCTTCAAACTGTTGGAATCACTGACTCGACCAAGACTGTTGCAAAGATTGATAGATATATCAATCTATCCTGACATATAGAGGTATAGTTGAGTAGATCAGAATTTAGAAACATACTGTAGCAACTTTGATCACTCCTCAACGACTTAAGCTCTACGGTTACGGCTTATTTCTTCTAAATCAGTCAGCGTCAAATCTCTTACAAGGAAGGCCATTCCTAATATTTTTCTTCTATTAATGCATAGAATTTGCTTCGAAATAATCACTCGGTATTCCGACATCATAAGATTAGGGAAAATCTTTCTGATAACTTTCGTTTCAAAAACACACCCAGACGACCGTTTCGGTGTGGCTTGCTTTGCAGAATAAGCAGTCTTGTAACTGTTAATATTGATTTTACATAAAGCGTGAGTCAGCCTTGTGATTGCAAAATTAGGAATGGACAAAACGAACGCCAGTAAGATACTTGAATAAATCTGTGCCTGCGTGTATGCACAGCGATTACTCGCCAACTGGGCATTTTACGAAGTTGACATTTCCAAATGTATTAGTCAGCGCACAAGGCAGTACAGTGTCGACTTTGAAGTTGTTTGTGTCAGCGCTTCTCGAGAAATCTAATAGAAAATTGATTATAGATCTTTCTTAAGTTTCTGTGAATTATCTCCCTTGAATTCCGCTTTTTAGAATTATCTAAAATTAGCTATGAAATATCTAAATTGGCAATACTGAAGAGAATTAACCGAAATACTTCGAAGCCGTAGATTCGCACGACAGACAACATTATTTTACATGGCAATTATGACAGGCTGCTCCACACACCATAAAGTCCGGCCCCTTCCAAAAATGCACATTTGGATCGGGCATTGCCGAAGTAATAATAAAACAGCATTTTGTGAACAAACCTTAAAACACATATATAAATGCGAGCTGTCTCTCGCCGTAGATCATTGATTAGAAAGCTGCCACAGCAGACCCTTACCACGGTAGTGTCCGATTCTTACTGAGTTCCCCACCTTTTCTGTCTTTGCATCTGTTAAGCTCAATAAAACAATATATATAAACACATAATTTGGGCTCCTGGGATAGTGTTATAGCGAAAAACCTTGTCTCACAGACCGTTGCTAGTGTAATATGTCCGATCGTCAATAGAAGTCCTTCAATTGTGGCCGTGTGTCGGACTGTTATGATATGTGTTTCCGGACTGACACCTGGGCGGAAATGTAAGTGAACCCAGTCACTTCAGGAAATAGGTGTATTGTCTAAATATTATCAGTGTTCAAAACAGGAAATGGGAACCGGTGATTCACACCGTTATTCACACCACGTAGGCGTTGAAGAGGCCTATAAAGCAGACCCGCCACTCAAAGAGAGCGGGCAGAAATCTCGACACTCAAAGAAGACAGACAGACATCAGCGTAGCCGAAAGGCACAAGACCGCTGTCCCCGTTGGGGACAGACTGGCGGTTCTCCTTATCATCCCTCTCCCACTCTCCGACCGACAAAGATGTATGTTGTGTAATAAAAATATGTCCAGATATTTTTACAAGCAAGTCTTCGAGTTTCCTTTCTATCGAAGTCCAGGACACACCGCTATACAAGAGGACTAAGCTCAGCTCAAATAAAACGGGAACCAAGCATAGGACGATGGATTGAAAGATCGCTTGCAGACCAATTGGCGGAGGTAGTGAGTTCAAACCCTTATGGGTGTCTCATCAATGTAACGTTCTTCCAAGATATGTCTAGTAAATAATAAGAGTGCCTGTCATAGAGAAATGGTTAGAAGACTCCTCTCGCCAAGCCATTGCTAGTAAAGGGATGCCCCATATGTATACTTCTGTGCCAGATTAGGCTAAGTTTACTAGTTGAGCTCTTATAGTTGTGCAATGTTTAGTAAACTAGTCTCGAAGGCATCTTTGTTAGTGTAGTGGTTTCGATCCTCATTAAGTTTCCCACTAATATTGTCAGACTAAGCTAAGCTTAGTAAATAAACATCTATACGACTGCTCGACAATGAGCACCACACACTCTCCAGACGGCAACGGACCCTTCAACAAAAGACTTACAATCTATCACCGTTGCCCGTGTTATGCCGAAATTAGTAATTGGGCAAAAACAATTGTTTCTATATCCAAGACTGAATGCCTGCAATATTGTCATTTAAAATACTTTTCCATCCGTCGTACAGAACCACGACTTTGAAGTACTTCGGTTACTTCTTCTCAGTGTTGCCTATATCCAAGACTGAATGCCTGCAATATTGTCATTTAAAATACTTTTCCATCCGTCGTACAGAACCAGGACTTTGAAGTACTTCGGTTACTTCTTTTCAGTGTTGCCAATTTAGATATTTTATATCTAAATGTATATAATTCTAAAGAGCGGATGTCAAGGGAGATAATTTATAGAAGCTATGATGAAAAACTATAATCTTTAAATTCTATTTATTTTTATTAGATATCTCGAAAACCATTGATCCAAACAACTTCAAACTTGACGCTGCAATGCCTTGTGAGCTGACTAATATATGTGGTGCATTAGATTTCTCGAGAACCGCTGATCCAAACAACTTCAAACTCGACACTGGTCGAGTAATCGCGGTGCATACACGCGCGCACACAGAAATCTCTTCAATTATAATTAGATCCAAATATATCATTGTAATTATGGGTGCTAAGATGGGTTTAGATGCCCCTTGGGGTATATTTATATGAGAGGACATTTCGAGGTTTATGCTTTTTGTAAGCTGACTCAGATGTATCGCACTGAATAAAAAAACATTTTGATGGCGTTAATCAATGCCTTAATCACTTGCTCGCTTGCTTAATACCTTTTCAATCATTAGTAAATGGTTAAAATTAGTATGTTCGTTATTTGAACACAGACCAATCTGACGTGCCAGGTGGATTAAGTTTGAACCAAAATGACAATATTTCACAAATGTGCGTCTTACTGACCTTCATTTGAATCTTGGCAATTCTTTTAGCAAGTGAATCTAACGTAAAGATGCATTGTGCATAAACCATTACTCGTCCTTTCAAAATGGAGAGAAAGAAAGAACGAAATGAAATTGATTTATTTCCTTTGTGCAATTCCTTTGTCAATGACCAACGGATGTGCATTTGTTTGGTGGACAGATTATATCCGTCACCCGAGGGCTAGACATGGCCGGAAATCGTTTGCATGTTTAATAGACTGACCGGCAAATTGACCTTCTTGCGAAAAATCTCTGAAACGTGTCTCGCGTTCTGGATTATTGTGTGGGAAGTATGGAATATGGAGGGAAATAAAACGAGAGAGAGAGAGAGAGAGAGAGAGAGAGAGAGAGAGAGAGAGAGAGAGAGAGAGAGAGAGAGAGAGAGAAGGGGGCGAAATGAAGGAGCCAGGAGAATCTGGTATAAAAAAATGGAGACAAACCGTTCAAAAAGAACAATAAGCAAGAGAATGCAAGCGAGAGAAATAAAGTTAATTTTAAAATAGAACATAAAGAGAGAATATTTTGTAGAAACCGGAATAAAAAGAACAGGAATGGAAGAGAAAGAGAGAGAGAGAGAGAGAGAGAGAGAGAGAGAGAGAGAGAGAGAGAGAGAGAGAGAGAGAGAGAGAGAGAGACTGGGAAGGAGGAGAAGGATAAAGTGGATAACTGGATAAAAATGGAAAGGCAGAAACCTAGAAAGTGAATTGCTGAAGAGAAGATAGAAGGGAATAGAATGAGAGACAGAAAAAAGAGAGAAAAAGGCAACAACGGTTTGAGAAATAAATAAAAATGACAGAAAGAGACAAATGGAAAATAATAATAAGAATATATAAAGAATGAAGAAAGAATCAACAAATATGGAGCGGCAAAAGAAAAGAGTAAGTTAAAGAGTAAATTTAGAGAAAGAAGAAGTAATCAAACGAATAACCACCCTAGGTTGGTTAGCTTTCGGCTGAGCAAGCACAACCTTCAAGTGTTATGATATCCTACAACGAAAAGGGTCAGACACCTGTGCGGAAATGTAAGTGACGCCGGTCACCTTAGGAAATAGGTATATTGCGTAGGTGTCGAACAAACAGGATGTGAATGACACCTGCGTAGGCGTTAGAGAAACCTATAAAGCAGACCCGAATAGAAAACTCGAGTGCGGACAGAAATCTCGGCACTCAAAGAAGAGACAGACATCAGCAGAGCCGGAAGGCCCGAGACTGCCGTCCCTGTTGGGGACAGACAAGAGAGGACCCAAGCAGCCAGGAGGCAGACCGCCTAGGCCTGTAAAACGTAAGACCAAGTTCCTCTGTTGGGAACGGTCTCTCGGCACTCATCATCTCTCTCCCACTCTTCATTCTCCGGCCGACGAAGTGTATATTATGCAATAAAAATATGTCTCGTATTTTTACAAGCAAGTCTTCGAGTTTCCTTTCTATCCAAGTCCAGGACATTCACCCCGCTATAAAACACATTAGTTTTGAAAAAGAGGGGCTACAACCCCCCGATAGTCACCTACGGAGCTGGAACATGGAATTTAACCCAAAGATTGACTCTCAAACTAAGAACCATGCAACGTGCACCAGAAAGAATCATGCTTAACATCACGTGGTGAGATCACGAGACAGCACAGTACATTAGAGAAAAAAAAAGGAATCACAGATGTCATAGAATCCATTAGAAAACCCAAATATCAATGGGCAGGCCATGTTGCAAAAATGTCAGACAACCGCTGGACATCACGACTCACAACGTGGATCCCCATAGATCATATGCGAAATTGTGGCCGGCAGAAAATAAGATGGTGTGACGATTTAGACAGGTTCAGGAGATATTGGCGAGGAGACGCCCGCGATAGAGAGATCTGTCGAATCTTGGGGAAGGTCTGTGTCCAATGATGGACGTTGAAAGGCTGCTGATGATGTTGATGAAAGGATGAAATAGACAGAAGGAAAGGAAATTGAAATAATGAGTACAGGTTGAGCAAAATCGAGTCGAGAAAGCGAGAGTGGGTGGATCTAAACTTAGAAGTTGAATAGATCAATAAATAGACACGTAGATGAATTTGAACTTGGATAAATTTGTATGGCTCGATGAATTTGTTGTTTGCCAAATAGAACTTTGAATAAATCTTAACTAATTATATGGAAATACTTTAAATAGCTGACGATATTACATGTGTGTACACACGCAATATACGTATCTAAATAACACACACTCACACACACACACACATATATATATATATATGTGTGTGTGTGTGTATGCATTTATTGATAATTTGGTTTTGGCCAAAGGGAACTTGCAACCTAATCACATAGAAATACATTACACATCTGATAATTTTACAGATAGCACACACGCAATATAATTGTCTACTCTAAATAATACGTTCACATGCACATAAGCATATATATATATATTCTAGTCGTAATAATAATAATAATAATAATAATAA
>VCCN01007298.1:1957471-1968112 GCA_006491835.1 Architeuthis dux
CTTTCTTTTCCACATTGTCTAACCATATCCACCACACACACATTCATAGGACATCGTCAAATGTTCACCACTTTATTATTGGTTACGTTCTTTTTCTCTCTTATACTGAATCTTTCTTTATATTCCGAGATTAAAAGCTAACTGAATTTGGGACGGCATGACCTGATTAAGGGCCATGATGGTGGCCTCCTGGTCAAAATCTGATATAGGTCGGCTTGCTATTGAAAGAACTTGAACATTACCTTTGCAATAAACACAGGAAAATGAAATCTTTTTCTTCCTCAGCTGACCAACTGTAGCAATCTCAGAGAAGTGACCCAAGGCTTAGGGTCAGTTTCTTGTGGATAGTTTCGTCTACGCCCAAACCATTCTACTGATGGTATTCTTCCTGGTTGGGTTGGGGCTTCAAACGTTGATTTATGGAAACTGCGGATTCGGATACGGGCATTCGCTAAAAGCACTGGCATTCTGCTATTTATTTTTATCAAGAGAATTCTATTGATTTCTAAATCAGGATTTCCCAGACTATTCGGCCTAATATCTTACCACACTGCATTTACTACTATCTTCTGCTACTGTGACCAACTTGAATAGATGTCATTTTCAGCATGATTGGTGTACGAGATTAATCTCGGTATACAATTGGCTGCTTCGACTCAGAACATATAAGTAAATGTCAAGAAGATAAGCAAGGCTTTCACTTTTAATGTACCACTGTGTCCGTCCATCACGAGCTTATACAAGTAACTTTGTAATCATGATCGCAGAAGTCAATAATAACTCTCATGATATCCATCTCGATAGGACAAGACAAAATAGAAATGCGTATTAAAATAGAATCGATACAAATCACAGTATAACTAATTATGCCGAGGTCAATGAGGAAGATATCGGAGCGCTGAGGAGGCCTGCAGTTTAATGCAATTCAGTGAGACCTTTCAATTCATTCAGTCCTGTGGAAATAATAATAATGATAATAATAATGATGATAATAATAATAATACGCTGTCCTAGAAAATAATAAAAGTAAATTACTACAGGCCTTTGACATCTAGAGTCTAGATTCTAGACATTCCACTCCCCAGCAAGAAGACTACATCTAGTTGTTGTGAACTAGGACATCTTGCCAGATCGTAGACGTAACTGTGCCAACAGAACGCAAAGGAACTGGTAAGAAGGCTGTGGAACATGAGGGTCAGTGTTGTACACATGTGAGGCATTTGAAACCGTTCCAGAGCAGTCAGACTGGACAAAACTGGCGAGTCGAGAACGCATTGAGATTGTCTAGACCACGGCAGTGCTGGGGATTGTAAAGAATACTGAGGAAGGTGCTAGAGATTTGAGGAGAGAAAATAAACAACAACCTGACGTAAACATGCAGATCCACATACTACACAAAGTACTGTTGCTAAAATGAGAATTCCCCTATAGCCCCTAGGACCATAATTCGGACCCGGCTCTACAGGACGCGAAATGAAGCATTACAGAAGTAACATACTACTACTACTACTACTACTACTACTACTACTACTACTACTACTACTACTACTACTACTGTTGTATAGCGGGGTGAAAATATCTGGACATATTTTTATTACGTAACATACATCTTTGTCAGCCGGAGAGTGAAGAGTGGGAGAGAGATGATGGGTGCCGAGAGACCGTTCCCTCCTGGCTGCTTGTGTCCTCTCTGTCCGCATATCGGGTCTACTTTATAGGTTTCTCGAACGCCTACGCAGGTGCCATTTCCGGTCCCCGTATCCTGTTTGTTTGACACCCACGCAATATACCTATTTCCTAAGGTGACCGGGGTCACTTACATTTCCGCACAGGTGTCTGACCCTTTTCGTGGTAGGATATCATAACACTACTACTACTCCTACTAGTCAAATTTACATCCAATGCAATTAAGAAATGGAAGGTATTGTATGCTATATCCAAATTCATATGACTGGTGGTAATACGAGATGATGTTATGGGCGGATACGAAAACGGTTACGAAAATCATTGACATCCAGACAATGATTTTGTGTGCCGTGATTTAGATCTCTGATCATCAATACATTAACAGAAGACAAATAAAAACAATATCCGTGTTTTTATTCAGACACAACATTTGATGCTTAAAACAAACATCAGAAACGAGGACAAAACTATGTGTATTATGGATTCTCTTAGTGTATAATATGCGGACGTGGTGTCCCAAAGTCTTGCATAGTTCGCTTTACAAATTCTATCTCTTCTTAACTTGTTTCTCTTTAGTCCTCTGCGCTGCCAGTAAAAATATGATAAGAATCACCCCATCTCATTAATTTCGCTTTATCGGCTTTTCGTAAAATGCACAATATTGGACCACGCTAGCCGGGCCACTGTTCATTAACATCACCAATAGAATAACCTTCATTCATGCTTTTAGCACACATACAATTCTTATCTCATTAGAACAGAAGTAAAGTTAATTAAAATAATGTGTGGAAGTTGACTACGCATAGTTTCAGGTTAGCATAGAGTGATGTATCGATAGATGAGGGCAATAGTGACAAAAGGCATGAAGTGCAGTATGGGTGCTGTAAACCTGAAGACAACTTGCATTGAAACTCGCTCCGTGTATCCTAAATTATTTACAAAAGTATTGCCGTCGAGGAAACTGGAAACCTTTCACAGTTGTACCGTGATTGCGTGCAACCAAAAGATTCTTCTTGAAACATTCGTTTTGCCTGGCACAATACTCCTACTTTCATTAAGCGTAAGCGATCTTGCACTGGAAGGATCTGTCAATCAGAACAAGAAACCACTAAACCAAGAGTCTAGTACGTTCCATGAACTCTGATTAACCACTGCTTCCCGTAGTAAGAACTGAATTTTCGGTATGAGTGTAAGACCAAAATAAAATTAGTACGTGACACGAATTCTCAAATACTAACAAAGACACATTTCATGATATAGATGTACACCTGTTTTCTGTGCATGTACAGTATGTATTCATATATAACTTTTGATAACAGAGTTTGTCGCATTAATATTTTAAAATTTAGTTGTTTTCTCATACAACACGTTGCATGGGCAAACTAAAACTGATATCCAATATATGTTTGAACAATTGAAATCATTCTTTGAGTTGCTGATGGCATCGCAACATTTCGGCCGATCCATTCTACAGCTTTCTTCAGGTAACAAGATCAGCAACACAGAGAATGAGTTCAAATATTCAGAAAAAATCTTGGAATGATAATGGCTCTTCCGAAATTATAGACAATATAAAACAGATCATCACCAGACTTTTAGCGTCCGCCGTTGGACATAGACCTTCGCCAAGATTCGCCAGACCTCTCTATCATGGGCGTCACGGTGCCAATACTTTCCGAACTTATCTAGTTAGTCAAACCATCAAAGCTTTTGCCGGCCACAGTTTCGCATATGATCTTTGGGGATCCACGTGATGTCCAGCTATAGTCTGACATTCTTGCAACATGACCAATCTGTGCTCTCTTGTGATGTTGAGCATGGTTCTCTCCTGTGCACGTTGTAAGCTTGAGGGCCAATCTTTTGGTTGTACAGGATTATTTGCTAGGCTTAGTAGTGAAGTAGTAGAGAACCAACTGAGCATCACAGTACACTAGCAGATTATAGATTATAACCAATACGCTACTCTATATTATGAATACAACTATTTTACTTCCTTGTAAAACTGACCCTGTATTATCAGTAAAACGATTAATATGATTCCGCTGTTTTCGGCAACGGTCCCTAGTCCTTGACACTGAAATAACAATCCTAAATATTAGCCCCTCTTGTTTCATGTTGGCCTTCATATTGCGCTACATCTAATGAATCCTCCCGGCAAACGGTAATAACTAGTAGCAGGTTTCGGCGAGTTGATGGAAGAGCCCACCGCTGTGCCTTGATTGATAAGTCTGACCTCTTAACCCTGCAGCACCTGGTGACGTCAATGGGAAGGCAATATTAACTATAAAACAACCATCCAGCTGCTGTGTAATTGCATTCAAACCGCTGTTTAATATTGGTTTTAGCACAGGTTGTTTAGTGCCGAATGTATTAAATCTGTGTGTAGCTTCGTAAGGTAGTTTTGATTTTGTGGCATGTATATGGCGGCACGAGTGTAACCTACCAGACTAAGCTTTTTCTTAATAAACAATGTTCTCATTATTTCAAACATAGCTGTCGTCATCATTTCTGCCGACATAAACGCTTTCGCTATCACCATAGCCACCAAAATCTCTGACACAGATACCGAGAAAAGTTATTTGCCCAAGTCGTATAACAGACTAGCTTATTTTCCACAGAAGAAACAATCTCGGTTCTCACGACCCTATCCATTTTATTTGATAGGACATTTGATACTGCACCATATAAAACCGAGATATTTTATGGAAGATTAATAATCTCACCATACGAAGATGGGACTGGGTGGGTGTGTACATGGATAATCCACTCACTCAGCATTAACTTACCTGCCCAGGAATTGGCTGTAAATGTAGCTGATACTAGGTGGATACAGAAGGTCCTAGTGCCATCCTTTACACAATGTAAGGGAAATCTTAGAAGTGACTCTGAACTTTACTCAGCTCATCATTGTTTATGCAATCAGCCAACGTTGTTGCCATCGAGCAGAAAGCGAGGTCGCTCTTATCAAATGTATTGGTCACAGAAACTATTAAAGATAGAAGCATGCAGTCTTTACCATTCGATAAAACGTGTTTTGAAGATTCATTTAGATTTAAAAACACGATGTGTCCTCTCCCGGCACGGCAATGTGTTATGGAAGAAACATGGGTTTTCACCGACCGATAGCCCATTATCTTAAGATTTATTACACAGGCAGCATGGTTTTACTGAAGCGAGTCATTCTTAGTTTCCCTTGCTTTGACGGGTGTAACATACGGTAGCTATGCAAATCATATTGCCAACATTAGTTTACATCCGTATAAGCAAGAAGTTATGATAAACCTACTGAAGCTAGCCATTCTTGGTTTCCCTTGCTTTGACGGGTGTAAAATACGGTAGCTATGCAAAACATATTGCCAACATTAGCTTACATCCGTATAAGCAAGAAGTTATGATAAACTTACGATTGAAATCATTTTTGCCATTATAGTGCAATATATGGTGTCAATTCTTTAGGGCATTTTCAAGGTAAAATTCAAGATGGCGTCCATCATGGCCGCCGAATCAATACATTTGGACAATTTACAGTGATCTAAAAAGACAGAATTGGTTTCTTCAGATAAATACCATTTTTCTTAGATAAATAACTCTTTCTTAGACAAATTCTATGCATATATATAGTATAATTAATGTACCAGAAAAGGGGTTTCCATAACTCTGGCAGCCATGCTCAACATACCTAGTATGAATATAGTAAACCTAATATATACTAACAAGAAATGGGGAATGATACAATTCCTGATGTATATATTTTTAAGTACCCACATTGTTAGCAATACAATCTTAATGTCTGATCTTACAACCTAATGTCTGATTTATCAACTTATTCAACTACATATTCATGCATCTAATAACAGTGCTATGAAAATGTAGAACAATTATCAAATCGAAAAGAACTAGCCTTTGTGGCATGTTGATAGTACACACATTTAATTGTCATAATCTGAAACTGCATCAAAGACACTTTCATCAACAGTTTTTAAACATTTGTCAGAATCAGCTTCACTAATTGCACATTTCTGTACAGGCCATGCTGTTCTCTCTACAGAAACACGACATCTAACTGCACTTGCTTTGTCTGCATTGACATGTTACCAGTTCAATAATATCCTGTGGGGCTGGGGGCATGTCACTAATGACTGGTGTCTATTTGTCACCTTCCATTTTCCATCCATAATTAACTGTTGATCGGGAAGATGTATCAAAACACCAAACAATGTCCTGGTACCTCGCATGATTAATATGGAACTTCAAAGTTGTGTCAGTTGGTGGCAGCCTCTCTGCCTCTGCCTGAGATTTCATCGTGCATTAGCCAAGGTCACATAATTCTGATGTGGACAATACCGACTACAAACACATTCTTAAAGAGCAGTATATATACCATTGGAGAGGTCATCTGTTTCATAAAGCAATTTAAATGCACTGATCACATTTTCATTCGATTTCATGAGTGTATTCCAGCATGTGATCTTTCCGTTGCTTGCAAACTTCCCAGTACACTGAGCTATGTTTGTTCCAATTGCGTCGTATACAGATTTCAAATTAACATGATGAATTCTATCACCAGACCCCGTGATTATGCAAGCATGTTGTCCAAGCTCAGGTTGTTTTACCACGGCAATAAATGAATTCATCTGTATCGGGAGGCGTATTATGGGCTGTGCACCCATTTGCGTAGCCTGGATTCCATATGAGACCAGAATGGCATCTGCTTCTTCCCGTGTTTGGTTTTCTAGCTGTTCGGCATTGTCATAATTGGAGTCAACACCATCCTTTGTGGATACTGTGAAAGATGTTAAACTATTCTGGAAGTGTTTTGTTGTATGAAGATACATGGTCAACGATGATTTTGTGCTGTCGGTTGCAAGCTGAAGGAATAAGCTCATGATGCTTTGCGCTTTCAGAATGACGAGGTCATCAATCTCCTCAACAAGACGTGTCAATTCTGGGGAAATCAGAAAAGAATATTGTCAACGTAGCCGGCTTTTGAGTAATGCCGCTAAGACTACCCTTCACTTTCATTGCTCTGTTTACATGTTCAATTGCATGATCAACACCAATGCTACAGAAAGGAACATCAGATTTGTTAACAAAGATGTTTCCTTGATTGAACTCATGCCATATTTCAGGATCACCTTCTCTCAAGCTGTGCATTTGGGCAAGGTAACTCGGAACCATTTGAGCATATTTTAGTCTGTCTCTTGCAAAGAAGAGAGCACAGAGCTTTTCAAGAGCCGCTAGGTGCAAATTACATAGACCTTCTATGGTAACTCGAATAAAGAGCAGAAGAGTAAGTACTACATCCATGTAACTTCACATTGCGTTGATAATTGGTAATGGGGTTTGAAGATCAAATTCTTCCAACGTCTTCATGTAATCATTCTCATTTAGTGCATTAAACAGATCATCATGCTTTTGTGTACATTTCGTCATCTCCTTTCCTGATGATATACTGCCAATATAATCTTGAGATGTGCTGCCAACTATTGGAGCAATAATCTCCTGGATGCAAACACTGCATCAGATATATAGTTGATAGAACCAGGAGAGTAGTTGTGTGTGCAGTTATAGTTCTTTTTAGGTTTTTCCCTCCAGGATTTGTCTTGTAGTTTGAGCCCTATATATGTCAGCTGCGATCCAGGCACCGTCAATACCACTCTTCTCCACTGATATTCCAATTGCTCCGTATGGAATTCGCCAATCCGAAATATGTATATGTCCTTAAATTCAGGATGAAGAAGTTCTAGTAACCGTTTTTCTTTCTGGTCCAACAATGGCAGTGTTGATCCTCCTGACATTCTTAAAGACAGAAATTAATCTTTCCCACTCATGAGCAGGAGCTTGATATAGTTTGAGCTGATATTTTAAACCACTTTTTACAAGCATATAGCACTAATTCAAAATGGCCACCAGGCCACATTACCCCAGTTCCGGAGCAAAGAAATCGTGGAATATGTTTGGCCGATTTTATACGATACATTATTTGTAAAAAGTATTGCAGTTCCTGCGAAAAAGAAATTGGACTTTCAGGTACCATTTCTCGTAGGATTGCCCTATAAATAAAATGTATGTTGCTTTGTGTATCTGTTATGCTAAATGTCAATAATTACATGATATTTATTTGACTTACATTTAAATATCTGAGACAAATTTGATCTAAAGTGAAATTATTGATGTCAAAAACATATGAATAGTTTGAGATTTGAATGCTCATTTTAACTTTAAAAGAAACAATAATGTACAAGCCCCTAGATCTCGCTGCCATCTTGGACGCCATCTTGAATTTTGTGCTTAAAATGTTTAGAGAAAATTGACACCATCTCTTTTTAGAATCTACACATCCTAAGCTTTAAAATGATGTATGATTTAAAAAATTAACATGAAGTACTCACGAAACAGCAGAAATCTACATATGAGCACGTACTATTATTTTACCTTGAAAATATATAAGACTTAATCCAAGAAAGAAAATGTGGAGGGTAATTCTTTTATTTCATATTTTAAAGACAAAACTTGGTTAAAATAACTAAACGCAATTAGGTCAAACCAAATTCCAAGTTGACACCCCCAGCAACAATTCCCTACCGTGATTTGAAATCACGACCAGGTGATTGCTAGCATGCTCACATACCAACTGAGCCAAACTAACAAGTCTTGCATATTTACGAATTTATTGCAACTGAGCAGAATGCGATGTCACTGTTAACAAATGTATTGTTGCGGACGAGCAGAAAGCGAGGTCGCTATTATCAAATGTTTTGATCACAGAACTGCCCCATATCTCGGAAACTATTAAAGATAGAAGCATGCGGATTTTACCGTTCGATAAGACATATTCTGAAGATGTATATAGATTTAAACAAAAACGACGTAATGTGTTATGGAAGAGATTATTAGATTTTGGAATGGATCCAGCAATTTTCCCCTCCTCTACATTGTAGCTATATATGCAGACAACACAAATTCCTCAAAAGTCCTAAATGAATTTCAAATTCTCTGGTCTTTAGAAGTGAAATAAAGCAAACACGTTTAACTCGACACGGTGACCATGATAACCATGGTTCAGGACACGGCAAGATGTTGTTTTATTCTTTTTTTTCCATTATTATTTGGAAGCTGGAAGATATATATATATATATTCAGCCGTGTTTGTCCGCGTTTGTCCATTCGTGCACAAAATATTCCAACAGATTCTCAATGAATTGCAATGAAATTTCAATGACGTACGGAAGAAGTTAATACATTTTGCGATGGATCCAGCAAATCTTTCCTTCCTTACATTGTAGCTTTGTATCAACACAGCTCAATATCAGCAACGGTTCTAAATGAATTCCAAATATTTTGCTCTTTAAAAATAAAATAAAGCATACGTACTTAACCTTTGACTGTTAGTCGTGACCGTCTAGAGGATTGGACCTAAAACTGTGTCCTTGGTAAGCCTGTTTTGAATCCTGGTCATGACAAAACATATTTTAATTCTTTATTCATGTATCTTTGCTATTATTTGTAATCTTTCCTCTGTCGACCAAGTTGGAACGAGTAAATGTATCAACCCGTGCCAGTCTATCCTTCTTTACATCTTTTACATATCCTAGCAATCACCCCCAAAAGTTCTCAAAAATGTCAATGACACTTTGGAGAAGGGTGGGCAATGAATCAAGGAATATTTTCCTCTCCTGCCTCTTTAGATATGTTCAATCAATTCTTGTTTACATTCATTGTAAAGCAAGTGTGTATTATATTTCCACTTTTAGTGAGGATATAATTATCTAGTTTACACAGCTAAGAAAATAGGTTAGACATAAACTTACAGAAAAGGAACATCGGTCAACGTTTAAACACTTTCTCTTCTTTGGCTAAATTTGGCAAGATAATCACTGGTGATGAAAAGTGGATTTATTACAAGAATTCAAAACGAAGAAAACCGTAGCTAGATCGAGGACAGTCGTTAACACTTCAACCTAAACGTAGTCTAGTGAAGAAAAGGTTCTTCCCTGTGTTTGATGGAATTCAAATAGAAATGCTTAATTACAAATTGATGGAACCTGAAATAACTGCTACTGAGCAACGGTATTAAAAGAGAGAAGAACATTTTATGGTCAAGAAAGACTTTTAGAAAGGATGATTTTCTACGTAGCAACTTCCGGCCTAACGTTGTAAACTATAAATGAGATGGGATGGTAAATTATTTCATCTGTAGCATATTCTCCGGACTTGTCACGTTCAGCTGTTTCAATCCATGCAACACTCATTGTCTAATCAGCGGTTCCAACAATTCCAAGATATCGAAAATCCCTGGAAGAATAAATCGAATCAATTCCGGAATCGACTGTGGACTATACAATTTAGCTGAACGAAGGGGTAAGGTCATAGAAACCAGCTAAAATACAGTATTTGATGGCATATAATAACCCCACCATTTCAGCGAGGAATATTAAGAAAAACCGTTTTTTACGTGTTGGCATTTAATGTTATTGAAATATGTAACTACAGTATAGTAGACAATAAGACTTGGACAAAACATGCAGATGGGACAGCAGGAAAACCTTTTTTTATAATAATACTGCTGTAATTTACAAGAGAAAACAAAAATCAGCTTAGCTATAGCAGAATACATCAATTTCGCATATAAGACCCGGGGGATATTTGAAGTCAGTCTTTGGGAAAGAGTGGAACTTGTATGTCACCAAATACGGCATTACTATTTAAACCGTAACTCTTTGATTGATAATGAAAAGGTGTGAATAGCAAAAGTTTCTAAATAAATTCCTGGCGGTAGTAAAGAGTCACTATATCTACCGCATTTGATTTCATATAAGACTCACGGGCATATACGATCTCCATTTCAGTAAGGAATATTAAGGAAAAATATTTAATGTATTTATTTAGTAAGCATTTGATGTTATTGAAATATGTTACTACAGTATAGTAGAAAATAAAACTTGGACAAAACAT
>VCCN01007298.1:1972137-1985066 GCA_006491835.1 Architeuthis dux
TTAAGTTCGATCCTTACTGAATGCTGATGGGTCTAGCAAATACCGAACGCGTATTCATCCTTATGCGAGAGAATAGCGTTCAGGTCTATAACACCCTTTCACTATTGTAAATGGAACCGTCGTAAATATATAAAAGCTGTTGGCTATGGGAGATTAGATCATCTACGATCCGATATCAACCTTGGTCATTCGTGATTAATGATTTATAGTTTAGTTCCAAGGAAACCGTCGCCCCAGACAGCACCTCTCTATTCCATTAAAGGTTTACGCCGAATTGGGAAGGAGTATAAATATCATTAGGCCATCTGAGATTTAATAAGATTAGATCAGTTTCAGATCTTATCAGCGATCAGTTCCGTAATAAATTAAGTAAATTATTACTGCTTCCGGTTCTGGAGGATGACACTTAGACGATTTAACCAACTAAGTGTTCTAAACCAGAGTCAAAATACAATCTACAGCGGAATTCCATAAAACCAAGCATGAATGCTGCGGACACAACTTCGATGGTCGTACGAGAACCGGTGTATCCAATGCGATTTGGCTGTAATAAACAAATATCATCACTTTTTGAACATCAAACCACTGTTATAATCTGTATCCTTACATACAATGGTATTTGTAATATTTAGAATTGGCAACAACAACACTATATCTGTTAAAGACTTCAGTCCCACCACTTCACCCAATAAAACTTTCACCGTCATCATCATCATCATCATCATCATCATCATCATCATCATCATCATCATTTGTTATACAGGTTTCCTAACTATTCAGCTAGCGAGACACATGACGTATGTGTGATATCTTAGGTGCAGATGTAGTGTAGCTGTGGCAGTGTATCCGTAGCAGCCATGGGACACTGACATGATCTAACACCGTTTGACAGCGAAATAAATGTTGGGATTAAAAAGATACTGCACTCGGTCTTTATTGGGCAGCAGTAGCAAGGGTATACCAGGAATATGTGAATTTTGGACTGACATCGACTGCACGTGGAACAGCGGTGACCCAAGAACATTGACAACCACGGCATCAGTTGCTGCGCATAACCTTGGCCAGAGAACATCGCCATTGGAGCTTGAAAAACTCGTGCCGTGTCGCCTGGTAAGATGAGTCACGTTTCCGGCTCTTTCGGTCAGGCGGTTGAGTTCGTGTGTAGAGGAGACCACATGAGCAGCAGGGTATTGTGCAAGCTGGTGGTAATTATGTAACGGTGTTGGGTGTGTTCTGTTGGAGTTCGCAAGGAACACTAGTGAAATTGGAGTCTGTTTTGACAGGTGAGACATACATAGATCTTCTTGCAGACCATTTGCACCTCTTTATGCTCGCTATGCTTCCTGGCGGTGATAGTTTGTTCCAGCAATGGAACGCAACCCCTCACCGCGCGCAGGTGACACAAAACCGGTTCCAGGAACACTCGGCTGACTTCCAAGTACTCCACTGGCCTTCGCGCTCGCCAGACTTAAACCCCATTGAACATGTATGAGACATGTTGAAGACCTCGCTAAATTCCCTGCATCCACACCGAACAAACACATCTCGGTTATGGACAGCCCTAGAACATACACCCATGCAACGACTTCAGCACCTCGTAGACTTAATGCCTTGTCCAGGCGAATGGAGGAGCAGCACGATATTAGGTAGCTGTCCACATTTCTTTTGCACTTCAGTTTATTTACATGGGCATGTCTGCGTGTTTCAAGTTATGTTGTTATCTGGTGGAACACTTTCATTCACCTTCAAGTGAATGAATTTCATAAAAAAGAATAGATTCGGCACAGTCTTTTAGCATGGCTGAACGTTCCTGAGATAGACATGATGAATGGACCTGTTACTGTCTTTTGGACGTGACTTGACAATTTCACATGTTATAGAGATGCTGAAAAGAATTGTTGTATCAGAAAAGAAAGAGTGAATTATTTGAAGAATCCAAGAATGAACATTGTTACTTTATTTTTCTTATGACTGAAAGAGTTCGACTGACTGTCGCTATGAAAACCTTAAAGCAAAATGGTATACATATTTTGTTCTGTTTTACCTTTTGTAGCAGATTTAGTCTTGTTTGGGTTGATCAGCTCTGGTCATTACAATAGAATCATAAAGTAACAAATGAAATATAATCAGTTTTATTTCACACTTTTTCCCTCTAAAAGTAGTTTTCTTATTGTTTGGAATTTTTAGCTATTTTATTATACATTTGTTCTTCCTACTTAAGAAGCAGTGAGAGTTGGCAATTGCAATTCAATGACCATGACTGTAGCTTCAAAAAGATTCCATTATTCCAATCGATTGGCTTTAGATCAAGTTAATTCCTTGTGCAATACTCGTATCTTTTTTGTTTTTAATCAATGAGTTCGTAAACAGACATTTTGACGCTGATTACACAAATTATTCAAACCAATTCAGTTAGAAACATCTAAAAACAAAAGAAACAACAAATAAACTAATCCAATTACTCAATAGTTTTGTTTTAAAATGACAAAATATTTGCTGAAAATTCAATAAGACGTCCAGATTTTTAATTATAATTAATATGAAAAGAAAATCTTATTCCATGAAATAACCAGGAAGTAAAATACAAAGCAATAAGTTTTAGTAATTAATTCCTGACAGTAATCGATATGAATCGTGTAAAAGCTGGATTCTATAACACTCCGATATATACACATGAGCCAAAACATTATGACACCGACAAGTGGCAAGAATGATAGCTAATGCCTCGTAATAAAAACGTTTGAGTGACGCCAAATTGTTATGGTCAGAAGACAGCATTTCCGAAACGGTACAACGGTAAGTAGCTTCCTGTTAAATACAAGCCAACAGAAAGACTACTGTGGAACATATTGCAGATAGCTTTAGTTAAAGTGAAGGGAAGAAGGAATGCGTCACAATACAGTAATTCGATCCTTGTTGCATACGGGGCTGCGTAGCCGCAGACCAGTCAGAGTACCCGTACTAACCAATATCCATCGCTAAAAGCGTATTTAATGTGTACGCAAACATCGCAACTAGACCTTGTATCAATGAAAGAAGATCGCCTGGTCAAACGAGTCTCGTTCTCTCCTGACAGACGGCAGAGTACGTGTGAGTCATTATCTGGATGCACTGCGTGGAAAACAACCGGTGGAAGCAGTGTTATGGATTAGGCAACATTATGCTGGGAAACACTAGGTCCTATCATTCATGTGGAAGGTACTTTGCCGCGTACCACCAACCCCAACAGCATTGAAGACCAGAAACACCATAGCAACAGTATTTTACTATTTTACGATGGCAGTTGTACAGGAATGGTTTCAGGAACACGATGAAGACTTCACTGTCTTGACCAGGCCATCAAACTCCCAATATCTCTACCCCATTGATAACTTATGAGTTGGACCAACGAGTTTGCTCTGTATAACCTCCACCACGTAACTTGCAGCAGTTAGAGGTCCAGTTATCAACATCCGGGTACCAGATTCCAAAGGAAATCTTTATAGGTCTTGACTAATTGGATAAGAGATGTTTTGTGGAGGACCAACACATTATTAGGCAGGTGATCATAATGTTTTGGCTCATCAGTGAAATGTATAGACGCCCACAGAATGCAGTAACTTAAAAATACCATGTGGCAGATCTTAATCATTCTACGTGAAAATCTTTTAAGGGATTTTGAAAGTAGAAAACTGTTAATGATCTTATTTATTTCAAAAGAGATGAGGATAACAAAAGCTGTGATTATAACACAATTTTGGCTAATTATAATATTGATTAAAATTAGTACCGTTGGTTGTGGTTAGAAAAATATTCACCTTGACTCAATTGAGCGTGCTGTATCTGCTGATGATAATCATTGAGTTGTTGAGGATGATACATTTGGTTATAGTTGTAACGGCATAACACGTACTTTACAAAAATAATAATTTTAAGGATTTAGTTTTGTATATAATTAGATTAACCCTTCAAGACTAACCCATTGAGGTACTTAATGCCCGAATTCTTAAAATGATATAAAAAAGACAAAAAAGGTATTAATCTTTGTTTAATGGCTAAAGAAGACTCTTCTTTTTATTTTTGAAGAACCAAAATCATGATGCATTTGTCCTATTAGACATTTATTCCGGGACAACACGGAATCGGCGGATTTCTCTATCTACACGTATCTCCTGTTCAGTCATGTAATGCGAACTAATTTCTGCGTGGGTTTCATACTATGATAACGACATTGTCTGCGGTTGTAAACACTAGGAAAATCTCATTTACTGACACGTGCGTCTCAGTAGACCTATAAAAGAAATCTGCAGGGCATATATATATATATATATATTTATTCAATCAGTCATAGAAACCTCGGGATGTATATGTCCCATGCGACTCGAAAGAGTTGAGGCAAAACTCTGCTGGATCCTCCCTCCAACTGTGTTCCTGCGTTTTGTACAAATGAATGAAGATATTAATGTTTGGCAATATGAATTGCTGGTTCTGTAAAACAGAAGAGACAAAACATGAAGATAGTAGTTGGCCCAACCATTTAGACGGTCTGATTGAAAAGATTTTAAAAAAGCATAAGAGGCGTGCATTAAAAACTAATATCATCGTAATGCACCAAGTTTGAGTATGGCATTGGATCTATTCGCACGTAAACGCGTGGGAGAAAGAGAAGTCGAATAACGGACAAAGTTTCTTTATTTCAAATCTGATCATTTCTAAAAGTGTGGGTTGCAGCACCCACCTACCCACTCCACAGCACTGTCAAATGCACATCAGCACAAGAAGAGGACTTATTTGGTCACGCGATTCCGCGACATGTACTTAGACCAGGGTTTCTTAACATGTTTGCACTACCACACATTTTGGTTATTTTTTAAAATTCTACCCCACCCAACTCAACGTTCGTCCCCTTCGGGGCGATATTGCCCAACCCGTTAAGAATGACTGCTCTACATTATCTAATGCCTTTAACAAAATAAACACTCACATAAAGTACATCTTCCGAAAAGAACATTGCTTTCCATTATGCAATGCCTTATCTTATATAGTAAATTTCATTATAAATTGTTTACGGCGGATATTTAGAGTTTCAAGACGACCTACACGAACTTGCATAATGAAATAACACGAAAATAGTAACAAAAATTAATAATTAAAACATTTAAAAAAATACATATTTTGTAATTGACCAAATATAACTAGCTTCCTCATACTTATTTACTTTACCAACATGAAATAGAGATCGCCTTTTTTGTTTTTTTAAAGAAAAGAAACCTTTGGAATTGACAATGTATCGCCCCCTCAGCTCAAATTAGGTCCCCTTGGGGGGCGATCACGCCCTGTCGAGAATACCTGACTTAGACATATGATCACCGATGTGTCATGTGTTCATTTAATAAAGTTATGTAACTAAATATGAGAGTATCATTTGATCACACCAACCTTGGCACTCTTTGGTCAAGCCACGTTGCTATATATATATTACAGTCGATGTGATGGGAACAGAGAAAGACTGAGTTGCAACATCAGTAGCTTGTATAGACGCATAGAGACGGTCATATCAAAACAATAAGTAATGAAAACAGTTACATCCTAAATTCATTAGGGTAAACCTGTGCCTTTTAATCGTCAATAAAACAAGGCACTATTATTTGGATCTTGTCCCTGTTAGTCTTGTGGTTGAAATAATTACTATATATTCTGGACTATAAGATGCATTATTTACAATGATATTTGTTGAAATACTGTTCATCCAAGCCCCATAAATGTCCATATCGAGCTTCAGTAGACCCTCCCTAGTCACAATATTAGCGCATTGGATGCAGTGTAATATTTGCATAGTTAAGAAAATAAATGACCGTCTAATATACCGGCATATACGGTATGTATTCCCTAGCGATGGCATAAGAATCCTCTCTTATGAGCTCCTTCTGGAAAACCAAACGATTGATTCAAACAAATACTGCTCCAAATTGAACCAATCAACGGACGAATACCGTCCGTCTAGAATTATCAAGAGAAAGTGCGTAATATTCCATCAGGATAATGCTAGACTGTATGTTTCTTTGGTGATTAGGCAAACATTGTTGCAGATTGGCTGGGAAGTTTCCACTCATCTGCCGTATTCACTAGTTATTGTACTTTCAGATTACCATTTACTACGGTTCACTTAATGAAAAAACGAATTCAATTCCCAGTAAGATTGCAAAAAGCACCTCGAGCAGTTCATTGCTGAGAAAGATAAAAAGTTCTGGGAGAATGGAATTATAAAGTTGGCTGAAAGGTGGGCTATGGCTGTGGAAAACATATTAGAAACTGTCAAATAAAACTGTCAACATAGGTTTCTTCAGTTTTTAAGCTGGTCTGGCTGGCTGGCTATGTATGTATGTATGTATCGCACGTACATGCCGCACCGATGGAGCTAGACGGTTGAAAATTTAAACATTTATATATATACCCTTTACTATGTCTAGAAAAAACGTTTTCTTTTTAGTGGGGGGGGGGGGTTCAATAAGTAATGTAAGTTTATGTTAAATTGGTCACTTAGTTTGTGTCCGGCAGCATTCACGCTAGTGTTTTGAAAATTCGGACTTTCTTTTAGTGATCTCCGCCCAACAAAAGGCGAGAGAAGTAATTTATTCATTGATCACCCGTTTTTCCAATGTTCTAATTGATCATCCCCAACATGGCCTGCTGCCAGAATACGTTGGTCACGTGACTGTTTCTATTGAGTAACTAACCAGAGCTGTTTTATTTTTACCTACTAAATCGAATAGACCTTTTCGAACAATATACGTGATGCAGATGATAAATGTCTATGACGGAGAATTGTTTAAAGAACTTTATCTGATAATATTGATAACTGCAAACATCGATGATGATGATGATGATGATGATGCGCCTTGAAGAGGTTAACGAGTTCACCAGGTTATCTGTATGTACATTAATTTCTACTCAGCTTGATTAAATTAGATTTTTTTGAGCCGAGATAAAATATTCCGTTGACGTCGAAATTAAGACAAAACAAGAATATTTTGGCATTCATTGTGTGTCTACACTTATCTTTGTGGAAGACTAATTTTGGAAGGGTTACAAATATACCTATATAGACTAAATTATACACACGCATGAGAACACACATAAGAAGCTATCGATTTTAACTAATAATGTATAATTTCCGGGCCACGTCTATCTATCTAGTTAGATAAATTTATATCCATCGAAGACTTGCTTAGAGACGGAAACGATTCAGAAGTAACGTCTAGTTCTTATAATCTTAATTCCAATTGAACAGCAGAATTTTGAATACCAATTTTTAAAAGACGAACAAGCTCTCTTTGTTGTCAGAAAGCTTGAAGTAAAGTATTGTTACGATTTGATGAATTATTGGGACTAACATCCTCATCTGTCTTGTTTAGATCACTATGTTTCTGTAATGAAATACACTCAGGTCGTGTATTCGTGTGTTCGCTTGTTGAGAAGGAGGAAGGGTACAGAAGGGTGACGTTTTGGGGGATAGTATTGGGACGTGCCCCAAAACGCAGTTATCAAGCTCCGGGCTAGAAAATAAGTCAAACGGCTGACCAAGGCTGACAAAAACAATACGTTCGACCAATCAGTGTATTTTTACGGGTGCGCCCTGATTTTGAATCGGGCGGCAGTTAGTCAGTTCGGCAAACAGCAGCAACAGGTTAACGGCTAGGAGTCCGACTCCTCACCTACGAGTGAGCAGGAGGAAGAACATCAGTATGCCCTGATTTGAACTGCTACCACGCATGGTCCGTCCTATAGTAATGTAACTAAGAAAATATCAACGAAACATAATTCAATACCCTGTTTGATCCGCGAACCGGCCCTGCATCGAAGCTATCAACGGAAATAAAAGCAACCGATATTTTCCTTGAAATTAATGAATTCTGTCGTCTTTCTCTCCGGCCACGCGGGAAAGCCTTTCTCCGGTATGGACCAAACGTTTTATTTCCCTTCGACTTTTCTCTCCTGTAAATGTGCAACCCTGGAACTCTTCAATGTGTTCAGTCTCCACTCCCGTTAGTGACGCATTCCAAAAGATTCGTCTGGTACTGTAACAGCAAAAAAAAAAAAGAATATCAGATGCAGCAAACACCTGAGGAAAGCTGGAGAGCCTACCGACCATAACTTAATAAACAAAAGAACAAAAGTAAGGATAATAACCCAAGTAATTAATTGAACTAGCCATCTCTCTTTGTGTTTTGGTGCTATGTAATCTTCCTGTTCATTATAAGGCACTCATTACATGTATTTGTCAAATTTGCTGCAAGAATATTATCTATCTATCTTGTTGTGAGTGTGCACGTATGTGTCTAAATATTGATTGTGAATTTGTTTTTTTACTGTTGAAATTCGGGTGTCCCAGTAAGTTGATTCTTTTCACAATTACCTTTTTTATTCTAATGAAATATTTTGAAATGATCAGGTCGAATACCGATCAATTAAGATAACGTCACAGATTAATTGTTCTTCGAACAAAACCTGTTAACACCGGTTAACACTGATATAACAGATATCAATGCAAATAATTCAAAGTGCACCTGCAGCACAAATATTATCTATTTATCTACCTATCTATGTTCATATTTAATCATTTTCCTATAAGCCTATGCGTACATATCATGATGCAGTGGTCAATGAGCTGGACTCTAAATACATTGACAGTAAGTTCAGTCACCAGTGCGTGGTACACAGCTGTGTCTTGGGAATAGAATAAGCTAAGCTCAGTAAATATCAATTAATAAATCAATCCATAGATTTACTTCTATAAACCTTTACCTCTGGGTAGCCTTTGTGGAGCAGTCTGAACAAACTGATTTCATAAACTACATATAGTGAGTTCAATTCCCCATCGATCCCTCATAGAATTTATCCTTGTAGAAAATTCATCTCATCATAGTCTTTAAAGTCCGTTGTCGGACATAGGCCTCTCCAAGGTCTGTAGTGGTAATTGTAAGACATGGGGAGTGATAGGCCTTACCTTGTGGCGCTGGCTAATGACGTGCTGGCAGGTAGGGGGGAGGACGTAGTCTGGTATATCAGTCATGTCCTCCTCAACAACGTAGAATGTACTTTGTATAGTCCTAGACTTCTACGCCTTTTGATTACATCTATAAACAATGTTTTTTTCTTAGAGCTTCGAAAATGACGTCTATCTTCTTTGATTGTCAGACTCCAAATAAATAATAGATACATAAACAAATAAGCACATTTCGATCGCATCCGTTAAAAACCGTTGTTTTCTAAGATCTTAAAAAATGACGTCTGCTTTCTTTGATTCTCTGACTCACATACACATTAACTGAACATAATAAAACATCTCTAACTTGTACTCTGTTCATCAATAAAGAAGTGACTCTTTCCCCCCTAATACCCATCACAATCATGCGTGCTACACGCAATTGTCTTTCTCTAAATCATCAAAGCCATATGGGAGAGGTATTGTTGAACAAGAATAGCAGTAATCAATACTTGATGGTTTACTACGTGTGAAGGTGGGCCATATTAACCTGAGCCTAGCTGCAGGGTTCTATCATGATTCTAAATTATATGAATGCACATTATATGTGAACTGTATCAATAACCATTTATCGACTTCATTGCAGCAATGAAATAATTACTGAACAACCCCAGGGGAGACAATCATTTAAGCGACGCTCTCTTACCTCAGTGCCCGCAGGTTTAACTCTCGTTAAACGTTGGCTCCAATAAATTGCTCGTTGAACTGGAAACCAAGCCAGTAAATCTAATCTGAAATTATGATCATCGCCCGAGAAAAATTTCATGGGAGGCTTCTAAAGTTAACCGACGTTGACTGTCTTAAAACAAGTGGGTTCTCGTGTTCTGCGATGGACTTTATGGAGAAAGACTATCTTTTTAATAGTAATTAGTAGTAGTGCAAACACTGCTTGATAACAAAATAGCAAGATAAAGACGCAATCAATTAGCTAAAGAAATTACAGTTTTATTCCTTGATAATGAGATAATATTGCAAAATTAACTATTTTGCTGATACTTTAAATCAGATTTCTCAACTGTAATATATTCAGCAACGTGGCTTGACCCAAGAGGGTCTATGTTGTCGTGCTCAGATAACTCGTCTTTCATATTCAGTAACATGGCGGGATTAAAGGCGGATACGACAAGTCATCAACTAAGTACACGTCTCGGAATAATGTTACTGATGAAATGTGCTGATGTGGATTCGGTCAGTAAATGCATACATAAAAGGATTAGTAAGTATTCCCAAGAAAGAGCATTTTGCGATGTGCATTCATGCAGAGCTCATTTCTTCACACCTTTCGAGCGCACAGAACTTCATAACCGAGGATGCTGCAACCATACTGTTGTGGAAGTGGTCAGACGACACGAAATAAGGAAATCATATCCTTTGTTCGACTCAGACGATTTGAAATCAGGAAACCCTGTTCCTAGTTCGACACAGACAATCAGAAATAAGATATCCCGATCCCTTGTTTGACCTACCTTTCTCTCTCCATCGCACGTTCAAATAAAGAAAGGGAGATCAATCATTAAACACCGAGTGGTACTATGGTTTTTTACTACTACCATTACGACAGAAGATCACTGGCCATTGCACAATCTTATATATTATTACGAGGTCCTTTCCCCAGAAAGAACCCAGCCATTTAATATTAACGATTAAATAGCCTACCTAAAACAATGGAGCCTTCAAAGTAATCCCCTTGGGACCTCACCCATTTTCTAGCATATCCTTCAATTTTCAAAACAGTCTGCAAAGTTCTCTCTCGGGATCTACATCAGCTGCCTCGTTACGTTCTCCTTAACCTCGTCCATGGTCTGAAATCTTCACTTTTTCAACGACGATTCGAGCTTTGAGAAAATCCAGAAGTTGCAGGAAGCCAAATCTGGACCTTAAGTGAAACTGACAGAACTGGGCGATGCGAAATATTGCCCCCCCCCAAAAAAAAAACATGCACGAGACGTGAAGAATGGGAAACATCAGTCAGTGTGAATTTGCCGGTCACACAGTACACAAGCTCATTAAGTGGCGTCTCACTGACACTGAGTAACCCCACGGGTGAGTGTTCGTGCGTGAACAGTAAGGTCCACTTTTATTGGCTGCTGTGCAACCGGTTCTCGAGATATTCAAAATGGCTGGGTACTTTATGGTCAGACTTCGTACATTTGCGTGGTTCATCAAACTTATTTCACGTGCAAAAAACCTTTTTCAAAAGATGATCGTTCAAAGATTATATATACCATTACATTACTGAGAGTTATCAAAGCGCTAGACGGCCATTTCGTATCAAATTATAAATTCTCCTTGTCTTGGGCCAACATATTCATCAAGTGAAGCATCAAACCAGAGAGAAGTGAATGTTGTATATTATGATCGCCAATCTAGCACATGTTGTTGGTATTGTGTAGCTCGGTTTTTCTAATAATTTGTTTTTCTTTTTAAAATCAGAACCACCCGAAAATGGACTTTGTAAACTTAGATATTTTGTTTATCTAATTTATTCCTATTTTTAACCTATGCTGTAAAAGAATAATGTTCTGACCTTCAGTGAGGCTTACAGATATAGATTTTAAATGCTATACTTTTCTTTACGTCATTAGCTTTTATACTTGTGCCAATAAATCTATTTGTCATCGTTTCCAAAAGATTTCTTTTGGATTCCGCATCTCAAAATTGGTCTTTAACTTGATGCAATTCTCAAAACCTGATCAACCACTTTTAGTATGGCGTTCTGGAGACTTCAAAGACATACATTTTAGAGAAGAAAATTATGTTTTAATTGGGCTAGTTTGCCTGGACTGCTGGAATACTTATCGTTACGTTTTTGTCTGTAACAAACTGACAAGATACACCGTTGGAAATCTAACAATATTCTCTTTCCAACGATATATCATGCCATTTGTGCAAATATTGGGTTTTGTATATATATATATATACATATAAATATATTGGAAAGAGAATTTCGTGGCGTGTGCTGGAATACCTACATTTCACGTGTTTGTCTGTAACCTCTTTTCCACAACTGATACATATTGGCAGGATACAATTCTCTTTCCAACGATATATCATGTCATCTGTACAAACATTGGTTTTTTTTTTGGCCACAAACAACTTAGGGAGGTCCAATTGGCGACCATCTTGTCAAATGGCTGCCATCTTGGATTTTCAGCTAGGCTTCCAGAAAATGTATGTAGCTAGAGATTATGCCTAGAAACATTTTGTTTTAAAATTCCCTACAAAATAGGTTTAGTGGGGGTTCAATTTACAATGTAAGTTTATGCTAAATGTGTCCCTTAGTTTGTGTTCGGCAGTGATCACGCATGTATTTTTTGAAAATTCGGATTTTTTTAGTGATCACAGCCCTACAAAAGGCGAGAGAAGTAACTTAATTCCTTAATCACACCCGTTTTCAATCTTTTTAATTGATCACCCCGTAACACGACATGCTGCCAAAGGACGTTGGTCACTTGATGGTTTTCTATTGACCGACTAACCATATCTGTTTCTGTTACCTTTGAACGTCGGGAAAAGGAGATGATTGAAAAAAATAAAAATAAAAATCACGTTAGAGTAATGGAATCTGTCTCTTTCCTATTAAATAAACGATTTTCGTTCATGTGTGTGTGTCGCAGCTTTTCTATCGCCGTGCGCAAGTGCAAATCGAATTTGAAAATTTAATAAACCAAAGTGGGAAAATGATAAAAAGCAGTCTAAAGAAGAGAAAGAAAGTAGAAGTGAAATCGAAGATAAAACGAAGTGAACTAGCGAGGCAAAAGTAGAACAGAAGTCATAAGATAAATTAAGTCCGAGCGAAATTATTAATGCACATTATAAATCAGATAAGAGTAAAAACTCTCATATGCTTTGAGGTGGCAAGCTCCAAAATTAGCCACTATATCAGATAAAACAGTAGTAGTGA
>VCCN01007298.1:1985319-1998279 GCA_006491835.1 Architeuthis dux
TCTCGTTCCGGGTCTGCGTGTTGACGGGTGCTGATAATTCTGTGGTGGGAAATTAATTTCGGAGAAAAGGCTCGCCCACGTGGCCGGAGAGAAGGACGACAACATTCAGGATCTTCATTTTAAAATCTGGGTTCTCATTATTACCGCTTGTCGACCTGTCGCCTGTCTGTCGGATTCTCAACTGCCCTCGATTTGAAAATAACGGCCCCATAACAAACCACTCCGGTAATCTGATATGGGTCTTTGGTCACGTATGCCCGTGAACACGCGAACACAGCGTGATTTTCGTTACATCTTTAGGGTGAACCTGGAAGAGAGTGAAAAAAATCCCACTATGATAACTATCAGGGCTTCGACAACTTCGAAATTTGTTGAATATGAGAGTGACAATTGCAAACATAATCTTTAGAACCTCAGGAACGACCCCTAAAACTCTCGCGATGAACTGCAATTTAGAGACGCGTGGGAGAAGTGAGATATTATCGACCAAGGCGTTGTTGAGGCTAATAAGAATGCAGAGAATAGTGTCGCTTGATCCTGTGCAATGGTCGTCAAATAAGTCTGGTATGAAGATAAAAATAATAAATAGAAATAAAAAAATAATGCTAATGATTATAATAGACTACAAATGACTTTAAAAGCATGTACATTATCATGAGCATCAGTTACAATAATGATATTCATATTATTATATGAATCACAATTGGAATTAACCGTAAAAATAACTGTGGTTAAAACAGGCAACTATAAAAGAAATAACCAATCTAGTCTTACCTTAGATCGTCCGGTGTTGAGTATTCCAAAGATGACGCGAGGAGAGGGAAACAATCCTACTGTCAGAATTTACTCCTCCGACAGCTCGAGTCGTTTATGTAATTCAGATGGCCAAACGTTACGCAAATCACAGTGACGCAGACCGATCAACCTCCTCCATTCACATGCAAATCTTCCGTTCCATCTGGCACGGCACGCGAGCGAGAACGCAAACCATACAACCAAATATCCTCTACAGTCCCTCTACAATTAATCCTGCCACCCCAGCTAGTCTCCGGATCTCCGGAACCACCAGATACAAGTTGGGAACATACACCGTTGGGAAGCAGATAAAATTCCCTTTCGGACGATATATATATTTACTTTCATCAATAATTAATTCTAGGATCATTAGACTTTGTACTTGAAGTTTTCTTCGTAAAATGCTGAATACTTAGCTTTACGTTTTAAACTGTAACCTTTTAAGCCCAATAGATACAAATTGACAAGATACACAGTTGGAAAGCTGTGGACATTCTCTTTCCAACGATATATATATATATATATATATATATATGAATTAAATCCACAATTTTGTCTATAAAGTATACTTGACATTTCCTTGTAAAATCCTGAAATACCTATAAATCCTAAGGAATGTAGAATCATAGGGGGGGGGGGATACTGTAGCCCCTGCTGGCCGCGGACTATAACGTATTGTAGGCCTTAAAGCCCCCACCCCCGGTGAAAGCCTCTTTCAAACGGGCTTCTATTTCTCCCACATCTAACTGATCGCACTAATTCATCTCTAAATACAATGCCAAAACATCATCCTCCAGATAGAACGGCATCAATCTTGCGACATCCTCTATTTCTTGTAGCCTCGACACAAATCGCACCTTATTCAGCCATGCGACCACGTATCCCTCCACTAAATGGCTTTATCATGTCACTATTGATTCTCACTTTCCCTGCCAAGTTGTAAACGTGGAAATAGCTTGTGGCAATTATAAAAGAAATAACGAATCTAGTCTTACCATAGATCGTCCGGTGCCGAGTATTCCAAAGCGCACGCGAGGACAATCCTACTGACTGAATTCACTCCTCCTACAGCTCCAGTCGTTTATGCAATTCAGATGGCCAAAAGAAGCTGGTAATCAATTCGAACCTGATGGCGAAAAGTTACTCAAATCACAGTGACGCAGACCGTACGTCTGATTCAACAGACCAATTACCACCAAACAGAAGAACTCGTGAGAGCATCCCTTCAAGGGAGTTAACCATTAACCTTCACCTAATCAGCCTCCTCCGTTCACATCAAAACTTTCGCTCCATCTCGGAATAAATATTACTTGATTATCTGCCCTTGAAAAAAAATGACGATAAGAAACTCCAAATAAGACAATTCAGATTTTAGTTTGGACTACTTTTTATTGTAACATAATAAGACAATACTATTTACTTATTGTAACCTATGTAAACCTAAGAACATATTTTTGAGTAGATTTTATATGTTCTGTTAAAGCATGCACATTTAACAGTTTTAAAGCAAAAAGTGTGGATAAATGTCATAGAAAAGAAAGGTTATTCTGTTACTAAATTTATAGTGCAGTGGGTGAAAAAAAAGGACCTACCTCCCCCCCGCACCCGTGGCGGTAGATCAAGATGAAACCGGTCTCAAATGAAAGGTATTGGTGCCTACTAATGGACTATTGGGTTTATACTTATCTAAATGGTGTATAGATATGCATTTTAACCCCATTTCTTCCAATTGGTCGTGGATTTATTTTCAAAATCGTGTATTGCCATTTTGTCCTGTTCTACCCCACAATAATGTTTGTATTTCAGTGTTTTGCCTGATTTTCTGATATTATAGGACAACCCAAACAACACACGGTGAGGGCTAACTCACCATATTGATGATTTTAGGTCAGCATCTTAACATTTTACGGACCATATTTAAAGATGTTTTTGTCATTTCTTTCACAAGCATGCTCTACTTTGCTCTATAATATAATAATTTATATTATCTTTCCTATTTTCAGATGATGTATGAACGTTGTGTCTCAGTAGCTGAAAAGGGGGTCCTGGGGGAGATTTAAAATCACTCGCCGGGTCCCCAATGGAAGGGTGGCCAAAAGCTTTATGAACCGTAGTTCACATACAGCATTTCTACTAACATTATTTAGAACACTGATATATTGATAAGTACTAAGCAATACAATCCCATCAATTCGTAGGGTCTTTATATAAGGTGTCATGTAACGGAGAGCAGTGACCATAACAAGTTTGGTTTGCGATGATTGAGGGTAATAATCATTTATTTTCCCGCATTGTTTTCTATCAAAGGAATAATGAACTGCACATCAATGGAATCACCTCGTGTAGTAGTTTTAAATGAATCATATTTTAAACTAAATTTATGATAATAAAAATAGATGTTTATTTTCTCAATAGGCCATAATAATGCTTAATGCACAGCTATCACTAATATCATTGTTTCACCTCAGCCTTCCAAATCCAATGGCACATTTGGACAGTTTTCACAGTTGCAGAGATTAATGCATTTGAGTCCTGCTAGAACACATGCACAACAGGAACCTTTTCTACAACCACTATCTTTAAAGTACCAATGAGTGATGTCTCTCACTTGGGTGGGTGCTGAATCTTGGGTAAACATCCTCAGTGGGAGGCAACTGCTTGGTAGGTTTTTATGTGGTGGTTGCATACAAATGCCGTAATTGGTCTAGTGTCTTACACTTTTCCCACTTATATCGGTACAGTCATAGTACAAAAGTCCTGGCTGATTCCAACCAAACATTCACTAAGTCAAATTGGCCTAACCCAATGACGGAACTTCCAGATTCAGTTAGGTTGCAGGGTACTGGTAATGTAGTTTTCTTTCCAATTCCAAACAGAGAGTTGGTAGAGTCACAACCAGTCAAAGCATGCACCGATGGAAAACAGTGACAGACATCTTTGCCAAGTTCCGATGCTATTGTATGAACGGGTATATATTACTCTCTAGTCACACGCTTGCCAGCATCGGCCTGCATGCATCTAAACTTACCCGGTCATCATTCCAAGGCTACAGTAGCGAAGAAGGATCACCAGGACATATGTGTTGTCAGTCCGGATGATTATTCGCTGATACTCTGGGGCGAGATGCACTGCATGCAACTGAAATACTCATTGATATCCTCAAGACCTTCCTTGAACCTTCCTGCAAGAATAAGCTTGGATGCGATACTTGGTATTGTCCACCACATATGTGCTAACACATTCGGCCAAATGTGGTTTGTTTCCAGCTCCCTTCAAAAATTGCCTGGTGTGGCAGAGTCCCTTTTTATATGAGATGGTGGGTTTGGGCAGTCTGTGGTTAAGGCTCCGCGGCGCTGGCGCTCATCAGACTTAACTGATGAAACGCAGTCATATCTGTCAAACACTAATCAACCTTAAGACACGAATCAACCGTTTGGTGATTATTTCTCCCAGGCCATTGAATATTTCGAAGTGATCCCCATTCAGGGCGTGAATCATGACCATTCCATCAACTATGTAGGCTGAATTAGCGTCGTCATTTCCGCATGGTAGGTCAGGGATCTCATTGGTCATTGATTCTAGTTTCTTTGCCAACTCTGCTTTGTTGGTCTTCATCATAGCACCGTCATCGTAGAAGAGATATGGAGGGACGCATGCTAGCTCATATGAAAGCACCATCTTTAGATTAACATCCCTGTTTGCCAGCAAGCGTCGTAGGAGCACTTCTGTATTGATAATGATCTTTTCCCCCGTGTCGTAGCTTAATTGCCTCTTCATATCTGCAAATCTGAGGACTGCTTTCTCTGTGATAGCATCCACAAAATTCCACCAATCTTTTATTGACAAACTTTTCATGTGCAATTGTTCCCTTCACTGGTAGCGAACGGAGTGATTCCTCGACAGCAGCTGAAGCCACTTGGCCACCAGTCGTTCTGGAACTTCTGTGAGATCAAACGGATTCTGGCAGTGTTTAAGGATGTATCCTTCTACTTTAGATACATCGGCTGCATCCCGGGTCATCCTCACATTCCCGAACTCCACGTGCCCCTTCCCGCATCGTTCCGAGATGCACAATCGCTCGGAAAGCCTCTGCATATTCGCCAGTTACATGTCTTTTCAGTAGCCATCATAGAAAGGCAGTTTTCCGAAGTCTGAAGCCAATTACTGCACCATCACCTTTAGCCTCTCGGTTTATGGTCTGCTCCAAGGCCTGGTCTGTCGGGACGCAATTGCTGCATCTATAATCGAATTTGAGTTCTCACTGTCAAATGGCGATAAACCCAATGGAATATCAATTTCTGACTTGGATAGTTTATCCTTCGCTACTGAGGTGACAAAGCGTCTTGTTTGATCATACGAAATAGAGTAACCAAAATCATGCTACACTTGCACTCCAAGACCAAATGTTATTGGTGTTTGTATTGAACAGGTAAGGGCAATTATGTTTTGGCAGATTGCTATTACATTATTATTACACAGAGGAGATCACCAACGCGTTCTTATGCATCAGGAGCATTAATGTAATCACGTTTGGATGTACAGCAATAAACAAAATCATGTAATATGGCTGGTACAAACGCTTTTCATCTATCAATCTCAAGATGTCCACTCGATGAATACTCATTCGATTGGAAAGACTTTGCTTCTACGACTTTTCTTACAAGGTTCGAAGTCTCCATTGTCACACACTTTGATCTGAAGCTCCCTAAGCTCTTTCTTGAGCGCACCCCCGCCCCCTGTCACCTTGTTAGAAGAAATCTGATTTCCCAGCCTGGGAAATAAATACAATCTTGCTGCCGAAATGTTGCTTCAACTTCTCTTCCAGGATGAAGAGCCATCAACATCACCGTCAGTAGCATCTCGTAGTAGCTGAACAAACATGTTCAGTAAGACCGACAAGCGCACCACGGATTTATTATTAGAAAATATATATTTTTCCATTTCCTCAAAAAGTTGTCGTAAAGTTATTTCGTAGACAGTTTGAGACTGCGCGTGTTCATTTCTGCCTCTCGCGGCTTTGATATTTCGGTCTGAGATGTAGTGGCCATAGCAGATTCTGTGGTACATTGCATAAAAAGCGAATAGATCAGCATAATCAAGCCTTCGCAAATATACTTCATGATCATATCTCTGTCCAGCAGCGTCAAGCACATGGAAGATCCAGTCCCAGTTGCAATTGGTGTTAACTTTTCATGCCTTTTGCCACAAATGAAGCAGTCGTTTCGAATATTAAACCGAGATGTAGCTGTCCTTCGAAGTCTACTAGATCATCCCTCACCAGCATTCCCAGAAGGTGAAGATCCGGAAAGAGAACGGTGGAGAGTATTTATGTTGTGCTTACTGGTATATAATGCTCTACAATTGTTGTGGACAGCAGCTGTAATGTTTCTTGTTAGAATGTCTTGTACGCGTGGAAGAATTCGGTCGTAAATATCATCGTTGCGTTTTTCTGCGGCATTAAGAAGTGTTTGTATTCCCTCAGCTGTTGGATTCTGTATGATCTTTCCATGGCCACGTTCATCTACTGTTCATAAAGCGTTTGGCCTCCTCCTTTTCAGCTACGCCCCTGATCTGAGACACAACGCCTATATATACATCAATATATCAGTATTATAAATAATGTTAGTAGAAATGAAGTAGGTAAACTACTGTTCATAAAGCTTTTAGCCCCCCATTCCACTGGGTGCCTGGGGAGCGATTTTAGATCGCCCCCCATGGCACCACTTTTCAGCTAAACCCATGCTCTGAGACACAACGTTCATACATCCTCTGAAAAACTGGAAAAACTGTATAAATTATTATCTTATAGAACATTCCAGTAAAAAGAAAATGACAAAAATATACTTTAAAAATGGTCCGTAAAGGGTTAAAATGCTGTCCTAAAATCATCAATATTGTAATTTAGCCCTCATAGAGTCTTGGTTTGGCTGTCCTATAACAGAAAATCAGGCAAAACATTGAAATACTATTATTGTAGGATAGAACAGGACAAAATGTCAATATACGATGTTGAAAAGAATCCACGAAAAGGGGTTAAAATGCATGTTTGTACATCTATTAGATAAGTACACACCCACTATCCCATTTGTAGACACTCATACCTTTCATTTGAGACCAGTTTCATCTTGTTCTACTGCCAGGAGGGGTACGTCCCTTTTTAAAGGCTATTTTTGAAGCCTGGCCGCTGCACTACTATATTTATTTGGATCGGGATGGATATCGTGTTCTTCTGAGCCTTGGTGATAAAATAAATGAAGATTGAAAATGCGCACGAATTTTCACTTTTCATTGTTCGTTACATAATGAACTGGGTTTTGTGCCATTCACTTGACTTAGCGTTCTTATTTCCGAACAGAATTTGCAACATATTTCTTTCATCAACTGGCAAAAAACATTACTTTCCCCTCTCGTTTTTAAGGTTTTAATTTTATTTCAACTTGATTTTACAAAACACCCATGAAAAGCTGAAAGTAAGATTGATTTTAAATGAAAATTATAAATACAGACAATGAGAATGTGAGAGACATTGATTAAATCCACAAGTTATCTTATTCCATTTGCCAGATAATTTGATTATTCCAACTTGATTTAAAAACACGTGATCGACGCGAATTCATAGAAATTAGATTCACAAATCAATTTTCATGGCACATTCACCAAGCTTTGAAGAGTTTTAAAACATATTTCTGGTTTTGGCGATTTCAAATCCAATATACAACATTTATCTTATTTGATAAATCTAGCTGCCGCCGGTTAGACGTTCCAAATATATCACTAAACATATTATTTTACATCGACACGACTGCCAATGAAGTCACTGAGCAACGACGGACAGTGTTCTTAGGCATCGCCTTGTGGTAGTCTTGGCTTTGTAATTAGATCGTATGTGTATCATACAGTAGTAATCCGTATGGATGCAGCGATCAAAAATACCGAAAAAGGTATTTTATGTAATATAAGACAAATTCTGGCTTACACGGAATAGACGAATAATTTTAACTGTTGAATTGCAAACTACCCATCGCCAATATTTTATACTGTAAAGTCTTCGAATCCACACTCGCGTTCTCCTGAGTTTTTAACATGTGGCAAATATTCGAATCAGACCAACCCATTCAAAGCAACGCGTATAATACAGACGATACTCAATGTTGTTTTCAATTGTATTATCAATATTCTGATCTCTAATAAATACGCAACTATCCCAGCCACGAGGCAGGCACCACCGCACGATAACCTTTGACCAAGCAGATATATTTCTGAGTGATGGGTTAGATAGTTGCGTAATTCTAACGGTTGGCGCTCGAACCCTGGAAAAAAGTCAGGATTTTGAATACTGATATCCCCCTTGTTGGCCTTGGGCCATGCAAAGGTTATTAAATATCAAAATATACATGCCAGTAGTTATTTACCAAGCTTAACTTAGTCTTAACACATGGTTAAAGTATGGGGCATTCGGTGAGGAACCATCTAACTACTCAGTAGTTATTGATCTATGCCAGACACTCTACATACATACCAATGAAATAATTATATATTCACTTAAGTTAATCCTTGCTTTTGATTGGTTGCCAAGAAAACTCACGATTAAATCATATCGCCATATATGGCTATGCGCACGAATTCTCACTCTTCATCTTTCGTTACATAATGGACTGGATTTAGCGCCATACACTTGACTTAGCGTTCCTATTTCCTAACGGAATTTGCGGCATATTTTTCCTTTTTATCAACTGGGAAAAAAAACCATTACTTTCCCTTTTCGTTTTATGAGGTTTTGATATGTTGCATTGCTGTCTCCGTTTATTTAATGCACAAAACTATGTGTGTAGTGCGTTTATTTGATTTCAGTGTGTTTGAACGAGCGTCATTCTTGTTTGCCTCTGTAATCCCTATGTAAATCTCTACCGGCAGAGTCGATTTAGGAAGATCTTTACAGGCAAAGGACAGCTGATCGCCACGTATTTTGACAAAGTACCCATAAATCTCGAATGAATGCTTTCAATCGTTAAGCCGAGAATATAATTTAAAACTTAATGTCCAATACGGCTTCCATTGTATCATCGATTTTGCTTTCTATTTAAATTGATTTGAAGACAACGTTTTTCCGTTGCTTTTTTAAAGGCTATATTTCTGAAAAGTAATCTCTACTAATATTTGAGTTTCCTGTTTGTTTATTTGTATGTGCCACTTTCATGCTAAAACTACAGGGCCCATTGACCTAATTATTGGCATGAAGACTCACAAAACATAACCTTCTGACATAAGCTATATGAAGTTGATCTTGAAGGTCATCCGTAATCAACATAAGTCATTTCTGGTTATTTCTAGACAAGTTGTTGGCCACAATTTTGCACTTAGGATACTGAAATTTGGCAAGAGGTATGTCTATATCTATATTCAGGGCAAAGGACATGGGCTATGTGAGATTGGTCTTGGAAGTCATTTGAGGTCACATGAGGTTATTTCTGGTCATCTCTAGCCAATTGAAGCAATTCCTAGCATGATATTGAGTTTACTATGAAGTACAAAAATGTTTTTGACCTCACAAATGGTAGAGCGGATGAGGTCAAAGGTGGTGCTAACCTCCAAGGTCTTGGAGATCACCAGAGGTCGGTTTGGGATTAAAATAGCTTCTTTAGCAGTTTGCAGCAAAACAATTACATTCTTGGAGATACCTTATTATGTAGGGTTAACCTAGACAGAAAAAAGATGATACGATAGATGGTGCTGATCTCTACGATCATTGAAGGTCAGCAGAGGTCAATTCTGGATTAAAATAGCTTTTTCAGCCATATTACAGCCAGACAATTGTATGGAGATAAATTGAAACGTGGGATTAATTTTGGAAAAAAGGATAAACTAAGTGGTGCTGAACAAGTTCATTGAAGGTCAGCAGAGGTCAATTTTGGATTAAAATAACTTATTTTCACCAGCCAAACGAAATAACTAAAACCTTAAGTGCTAAAAAACTTGATTTATTTCTGTTTTGTTTGTAAAACGTTGTGCAACCATGAGAAACGTTTTCAGACAATAATTCTCAAATTGTAACAAGACATAAAAACAATCTCTCAAGATCGCTGGCTCCATGCTTTTCACATAGCAAGCTCTATATTGGTTATTCTAGGGTTGAATCCCTGAACAACCTTTTCATACTGGCACCCCATGGGAGAAACACTTATGTTATGTATCCAGAATCCCCGTCAAAGTAAGGAACGTCATCATTTGTTCTATTTTGTACATCAGAATATTTTTCAGTAACAAGCACTTTTCCATGTGTAAATAATCGTTTTTCCATTTAATATATTGTGTAAGAAGAAATATGTTAAAGATAGTTTTCCTGTGTTCTTATATTTGAAGCTATTTTCTCCTGGCCAACGCCAGATATCCATGCTAGTATTACATAAAGGAATTTCTTTCATTTCAGTGAAATATAAACATTAATGATCATTACCAACCCAGAAATAATCTTTAATTTCTTATTTCGCCATCAATTCCTTATACAGCAACGAATTATCTATTAAATTCGCAGGATTAAACAGATAATTTATTAATCAATCTTTATTATTTATTAATTCGGGTCACTGTTTCTATGGCAACGAATAACAGTGCAATCAGAAATCGTTGCCATAGAAACAGTATCCCGAATTAATAAGTTGTATAAAGACAACTAAAATTAGGATGAAGGTAAAAACTAGTCAAATTTAATAAAAGTGGTGTGTTACAATACTTGATCCAATAATAATAAAGATTGATTTATAAAAAGACTACCAGATCTCATATGTAAACATAATTAAGGCGCAGAGAGCCGGTTGTATGGAGTCTGTTTATAAGTGCAAATCAGATTCTGATAATCCATGAAGTCTTTGTGGCCGATTGGTAAAAGCAGCTAGGCGTACACTCTGGCAATGATGGTGTGAGATTCTCACCGAAGGCTTACTCTTTATTCCAGATGTGGTTGTTATTCGTTGCCATAGCAACAGTGGCCCGAATTAATAAGTGGTATAAAAACAACTAAAATTAGCATGAAGGTAAGATCTAGTCAAATTTAATAAAAAATGGTGGGATAATGTATTGTTCGTGTCTTCAGACGAGAGACACCTGGAGGCGACAAGTCTCCTCAGATTTTCAGCATTATCCTCAGTCTTCCAACCGATCCCAACTGTGCTGTGGTTTGAATAGTTTCAATTCTTACCTGGATCTCTAACTCTTCCAGTTTCTTTGTGGGGGCTTTGAGACCATATCCAGGACTGCAATGATCGTCACTTTCACATTACTCAGTTTTCGCAACCCTCAGGCAAGTTCTTGATATTGTTCTGTTGTCAAACCAGTTAACGTTGGAGTTGAATTTATTTCCCCCCAATAACAAGAGCAATCCAAATGTATCCAAAACTCTTCACTGTTTGTCTATCCCGCCACGTTAAACCAAACCGATATATCAAATTAACATTTCCCTACCGTGATTTGAAAACAATCCAACTGAGCAAAACTAAAAAGTCATAAATACCTACGAATTTATTTATTATATATACAATACAAATCATCATCAGTCGGAATAGAAGTCGGGTGGAGTTTGACCAGGCAGCAGATAGGCTTGTTTTCTCACTCTTTTACAGGTTTATTCTGTGGTCTGCTTGAACGGCCTCCTGCACCATGTCATAGATTTTCTTTTCTTTATTCACAACTAGGTCTGGTCTCCTAACTAGATAAAGTGATCCGTGTATATTTCAAATTCTGAATGTTTTTCAGATTTCCCCCGCTATCCAAAGGTAGAGCGTTCCTATGGAAACCTCTTGTAAGTCGAAGTGGTGTAAAGCGAAGAAGCAATTACTATTAATCTATATGGGGGGGAATAGTTAAGTGTTTCCAGTACCCCAAAAATGGTGATGATGGTATATTAGGTTGAGTCGTCGAAGGTTAAGGTGGTGGGAGGTGCAGGAAACTGGGGTTTAGGAGAGACAGGAAGAGGATGTGCGCTGCCTTTACAACGGATCACTGCAAAACATACGGTGAATGCTATTTTAGCTTTTTGCCCTTTTCTCGAAAAAGTGTCGTAAAGCGACTTTCGAAAAGCAGGAGATATCTGACGAGCATGGTTTCAAAACGCGATAAGCGCACTTTAATAAAAAAAATGTGTTTAATTAAATTAAAAATCAAATTCTGGATTTGAATTCTGTTTATCTTATTACAACCGTATATACTGTATATGTATAAAAAGTTTGTAATAATCCAGAATTTGATTTTTAATTTAATTAAAAACATTTTATTTTTAAATGGCGCTTATCGCGTTTTGGAACCGCGCTCTTCATATGTATCTTGCTTTTCCTTTTCACAAGCACAACTTTTGAGTCACACTCACACCTTATGTTTCTTTGTTTATATGTATGTCTTTTGCACAATTCTCTATGATTTTATGTCCCCGTACAACCGTGCAACGTTTATATTTTGTCACTCTGTCTATTATCGTTATTATTGATTTGCTGATCGTTTTTAATTACATGAAACCTCACAATGACGAGTTTGCCAAAGTGGATAACAAACGCAATTTGGAGAAGCACACGAGATAGAATTAGACTGAAACAAAAAAGATTCGTGATGAAGATGAAAAATAATATATTAATTTAACTTTTCTAGTCTGTTCATCTAAATTAGATTATTTCAGCAGATATAATCCGATCTTTATACAACTTTTTTAACAATTATTTTACCAAACACCCAAATATATGAGGGTAGTGTGCTGCATCAGGTTCCTATGGGGATTACTTGCCATGCAATGTGAAGTGACCAGCGTAAAATATACTACTCTCAGTGACACAGAGACACTTTCATTGTTAGCGATGTTGCTGTTCAACCCTTTCGAAACTCCTGGGACATATATATCCCGAGATTTCTATGATTGATACACACACACACACACACACACACACACACACACACACACACACACACACACACACACACACACAATTGTCACAGCCGAGGGTTTTTTGTTTTTTCAAATAACGGAACATGGAATCATTTAAAGCTAGTACAATGTCTAAGATGTAATTTCTAGAACAAATAATTGGATTAAATTCGTTATGGAAAAAGTAGTTACTCTTCGACTGAGAGGGTTTTTTCTTCTTTCTCCAAATAACGGAACATGGAATCATTTAAAGCTAGTAC
>VCCN01007298.1:2218883-2230916 GCA_006491835.1 Architeuthis dux
AAACTTCAACTTCGGTTTTTTAACATATTTTATTCATTGAAAGTGATATTGTTTTTGTCCCCATTTCATCAATCTTATTTCAATCTGATAGCCAGCAGTAGAATTGTAGCAAGCAAGCCTTGTTTGGTTTTCTGATAGTAGGGGGCAGAACGTCTTAGATTTTTAGAGATTAAAAACATTGTTATTTCTCTTCCAGTATGTCTTTGATAGACTCTTTAGTCAATTTGGATGTTTGGCAGCTTTTCCTAAGTAGTTCGCTTTAGACCTCTTCATTTCTATCAACTATTTAACTAAGAGAAGAAAGAACATATAGTTATGGTCATTTCTAAACTTCGTGTCAGCTGATATAAGTCGATTTATACAATAATTGGCAAACCCAATATCTGAGCCCCTCAGTATGTCTGATACCAAATAATCTCTAATTCCATATGGAAAAAGAGATGGAAAACTATCTCTTCTATAAAAATGTTCTCCAGTTCATGAATTCTCCTGGAGCCACACATATTTTCTGAGCCTTTTCTTTTATTTGTCTTGCAGTTTCTAATACAACTTTTGTGAGTATCATTGTTATTACTTTTGTCTAATAAACTGTTAAATATGGCAGGAAAATCACTTTCAGCATGGGAACATATCAAACCTTCAATTTTGGATTTTAACTCCACAGAGCGTCTAATTTGTGTTGATATAAAAGATATGGTTTCTTTCTTCATTTGAGTCAACTTATCATTTTTACTCTTTGTTTTTTTTCTGCATCACCAATAAGGCCATACAGTGACTAGATGGTTCTCCTTACATCATGAATACATGCACTTTTAGAAAATAGAGTCTCTACAATATCGCTTCCTCTAATATTAATCCTTTCATATTCATTAATATGTGCTGTTTTATTCTCTTGTTGATCATTTTATTTTAAATCATCTTTGTCATCACTGTAAAATATATCTTCTTGATCAGTATATGTTTGATAACCTTCATATTTGTCTTTCTCAAAATGCACGATCAAATCTGCTAGGTTATTGGACACTGTTTCAGAGCTGATATCCCCTGTAAATTCCGTAAATCAATTGAATGGTTACTACTTACTAATATCATCATTTTGGGGTTGTGGCATATTTTCCTCATCCATTTGTTTTATTTTTCCATTAATTCCGCCACACATCTTTCAACTGAACAATTGTCCATTCTGATGTATTTAAAGGGGTGGTTACTTTGCTTGAACCAATCGAAGTATGCCAAAAGCCTATTTGTATCGATGTATTCCTCAATATAGTAACCTTTATATTCAAGCTTGCGCTTGAAAGACACGGGTATCAGTGGCTGTTCTGTGAGAATTATTTTTTTAATGCTGTGCATCAAACCTGCGCTTATCAGAATGAGGTCACCTATCACATTGAAATATCTACCTCTTGGCATGCGACTCTAATGAAATGTATGATTAACATCAGCATGTAATCTTCACATCTGTTCAATATTAGATACTTTTTTTCTGGATCATTTTTAGCTTCGATGTTTTTTGGTGTGCAAATGGTTTCAAGTAAAACTTTCAGTTTTTCTGGAAAATTGAGAAAACCAAACACTTCCTTTTGGCATCGTCTAGGTTCAATGCTTTTCTTTATTTGAATTTTGTAGGAATTGCAAATATGATATCTGTCATCAATGCTGAGTGTTAACTTATTTTTTATGATGTATTTCTTGTATTTCTCTTCTTTTAGACTGTCTGCAGGAGAACACGGTGTAATAGACTTTCTCTCCAAATATACAGCACAGACTAATGTCTTCATTTATGTATAGAATCTTACTCTCATAATAGGACCTTCTTTGCTGTTCTTTATTTGAGTCTGGGTTTTGTACTTTAAATTTCTTTTGTCTTTTCTTTCCTGATTCTGGATTTTGCTCTTGAAAGTTCGTGTACAGATGTTTCACTAAATCAGGATAATGGCTTACATATTTCTGTTGTCTATTCCTTCCAGACTCTCTTCTTTGTATTGTCTTATTTTTAAACTAGTCATTTAAGACTTTTAACTGAAAGAAAAGATTTCCTTTTTCGTCTCAACATCAATTTTAGTTTCATCTTTCTTTCATAATACTCAATGTTTTTTTTTTTTAATTTGTTGTTTATCCTCTTCATTTTGGCAACTTGCTTTCTTATAGGTAAGTATATTAGATCTGTTCTTAGGATAATATCCAACAGCCAATGGGTCAGAACAAAACATTTAATTCCTTTTATAATGTTCCAGGGTTCTCTTTTGTTTGGTTACGGGATATTATCATTATGTTATTTTGAAAGAATATAGCAGTGCAAATAATAAACAAATATTCTGCCCAAGTGCCATTTCCCCTCATATCAGATAGTTTGCGTTTCCGGGTGCCTTCAAAAGATTCATATTGTTGTTGATATTTTGTGCAACAGTCCAGTTTTGAAACACACAATTCTTCTAATGAAATTAGATAATGATCATACTAAACAAAATCAACAACAACATTCTGTAAATTGTAATGGCAAGATATTATTTGGGAAGGAATGTTAACTTTGATATCAATTCTTTTTAATTGATCAACAATCGCACGAAAACAGCAATTATTACCTGGGTTGGCTCTTTGATTAACATATGGCGAATCAAGTGAAACAATAATTTCTTCAATTTCGTTAGGCATACTGGCATTTTCAGGATGAAAGTCAACAGCAATGATCTCTTAAATATCGTCTGAAATGCAATATTAAATTATTTGGAAATGAAAAGGTGTTAAATCTTTGTATTATTTATTAAGTGTATACATGACTTACATTTTCGGTGAACAGAATTTGGATAAGGAGGTAAAGCAAACTTCTACAAACACTGTTATCGCTGTTTTAATCAAATACTTGAAAGCCGAACGACGGGAGACTAACGTGATGTCGGTAGAATGGATTATTTCTAATAGTATATTTTAGATGGATTATTTCTAATAGTATATTTTAGATTATTAATTCTTTTTAAAAGACGCTGTATTCACATTTTTTTTATTCGAATTAAAATATTATTAGTGACAACAGATTACTGACTGAAGACGTGAGTAATATAATGAGTCTGTCTCTGTCCGTCTGTCACCCTTCTCTATTAGCTTTTCATGTTCACTTGATTTCTTTCTCTTTCTTTCTTTCTTTCTTTCTCATTCTTTCTCTTTTTCTCTCTTTATGATGTGAGAAATATAATCGGTCTCCGTCTGTCTCTCCCCCACTCTCTCTGTCACCTCCCTTATCTCTTAGCTTTCCATTTTATTTTTTATTTTTTATTTATTTCCGTCTCTCTTTATTCCTCCCTCTTACCTTTTCTCTTTCTGTCTTTCTTTCGCTGATTGATGTAGGAATGGCATCTGTCTATCTCACTCTTTCTCTTTCCTTCTCTCTCTATTCATCATTTAAATGTCAAACGTCTAACATTTTAGCAGTCTGAACCTTACGTCATTGTTGTTAGGTGGGGGAAATCAAATCAAATCCAATAGAAGGAGCTTGACAATAAGTCACTTTATGAGGCTATTTCAAAAGAAATACGGTTAACAAAATGGTGTTATTTATGATAACGTTATATCACGGGTTATAAAATCGTGTCCGTGATTCCACTTGGTACATAAACATCCAGTATATAATTAATTTCGATGATGTTAACACAATAAACTTATGAATTATTAAAGAATTGTTAAAATGGTTCCTTTTGTTAGTCGTATGATCTGTTAGTTGACATCCACATAAATTAATGTCAGAAGTAAATAATCCCTTCTACTTTTTAAGTGTAACTTTTATTATCTGTTGATTTATTCTTGTATAGTGTAAAGTGTAACTTGTTGATCTCCCGTCTCAATTTCCTGTGTGAGAGACACCAAAACCGGATGCTCCTAGAAAAGGAATAACAACAGTTTCAATGAAATGGTTGTTATGTCCATTGATTTTCTAAACCTGCCCGTCACCCGCAAATTACCATAATGAATGTGTGTATATCCGAGTCTTTATTATCATGTCAATAACACAATAATCAAAAAATATGCACAAAGTCAAAGAACAGAGCTGGAGAAAAGGATGAGAAATCATGATGTATCTTTAAAGGGTGAATGAAGTCTTATACTGCAGCATTGTGTGTACAGATTCATTTTGCCAGGCGTCTGATATGGCGAGATGATATTCCATCGCATATCAACCAATATCCTCTTTACCATTGACAATGTTGACTGTATTTGTCAGACTATTTAAGATAGAATCGTGACAACACCATTGTACGCATGTACATATTAATACTTGTTTTAACCATTCGGCACACCTTCTCTTGTTTGCTGATTCATACAGGAACATATTAACGATCCTATATCTTTTGTCTGTGTTAACATTTGATATGTACAATAAATATCAGTTTTTGAAATATCAGATTCCTCGAGCTTGCAGTATTTCTAGCGAATTGTGATTTTCATTAAATCGTGTATGTTCTTTGTGGCGCATACTCAGATTAAAATGTTTCCCTTTCAAAATGATATCACAGGAAATAATCAATCGAAAGGTTTTACACCAAAAATAGCTTTATTCTATCAGTAACGTTTACTTTTATTCCTGTCTACTGACAATCTTTTTCTTCCTGATCTTTCAGTGCATAACATATATATTGAGGGTCGAAACTTGCTAAAAACAAATTTTAAGCCGAAAATTGCAAAATTCCCTGCTAAATCATCAGATTTTCCCCTTCTCGTCAGAAATATTTAGTTTGTTAGTTGAAAGAATTACCGAAGTCAAACGGAGGAGTTGTGGAGTAGCAGTAAAATCAGTGTGCAGCAATGAGAGAAGCCGAACCCTTGCCTATGTATACTGGGTGCAAATTCTGTCGGTTCTCTCTACTGCCAGAATGTGCTGCGTCAGGATATATGTACCTTTAAAAATGAATGAGTTATATAAACAGATAATATTTCACTTGCTATAATAAAATGTGCCTTTTTGTTTCTATAATTTGCATATTGATCTTTTGAGTGTAAAAAAGAAACTACTTCAACTCGCGTATTCCAGTATGAATTAAAAGACCGTAAATAGGTCCTGGTTGTAGATATTTGAATGAATGAATAGCTTGGCTTCGCGAACGAAGAATTTATTTATCAAGATTAGTCCAGTCTGTCATACAGTTACACTAATGAGACACTCAATGAGGATTAATATCACTAGCAAGAAAAACAGATTAAGTTGAATTTTCGTTTTCTCGCCGACTACAAAACTCAATTCATGGTGTTAGTTTGGGGTCAAATTTTACCAACAATTTGATCTTGGAGAATCAAAACACTTCAACTGTTCTCCCGAGCGGTTGGAATGTTTCCATTATCCAAAAACAAATCGCCAGTCTTGTATATCTTTTTCAATTGTATTGAACCCAGACTTTCATAACCAGTAGGAATTGATATGTTAGATTGATTTTGTTAGTCTCCCCCATGGATAGGGGTTAGGGTCAGAGTTAGAGACAGGGTTAGGGCGTTTGTTACCGTGGTGAGGGCTAACGAAAAGGACACAGCATTTGGGGTCTTCTTTGCGAGAAAAAGAAAATTCAACTTGATCCTTTTTTTCCTTTTTAGGCTTCCGTACTTTATAATTATAGACGTTGTTTTTTGGTTGGGACTAACAAAAAAGACCCGCTTGCTATCCATAAAAATGCACATTATATAAACAGAATTGACCAAGGACAGTTTAACCGCTCATTTGCTTAAAGGTTTTTTGGGCCATTCGCCGTAGTTATTTTAATTTTTAGCACAGAAATATGGCCATGTGTCGGTGCACGATAATATAAGAAGTTATATCCACTATCAACCAGAAAAGTGCTGACATGGGCAAGACAGTAAGACGCTGTCATAAATCGATTCTCTTGGCTGCCATATACAATTAATGTCCCAATTCCATAGACACGCTATCAGAACTGACGGAAGTAACGCATATGTGTCGATCATTTTGACTCCATGTGTACACATTCATTGACACTCAGAGAAGAAAAAGGTCTTCTCAATTGATCGACGAAAGCATAATTCTTGTCCACCTGCCAATGAACCAAATCGCTGAAAGGCGAACGGCAGTTTTATTCATTTTTCGAATCGAAATATTACTTCTCCGGCAATTAACATGCTTTACCAACCTTTACCTTGAATAATTACACAATAAAGCACATCAGGGGAAATATGGAGTTATCTTTTTCAGTGTGTATTAGAATGTGGATACTTCAAATCAGGACCTCGCTCATTCTAGCAACGTGTTTGATGAAGAAACGCAAAAGTAGGGAAATGGTTCGGGGCCGAATATAACAGAACAGATCTATTTTCTACCATATACCTGGTTATCCTTTAATTATCACAGTTAAAATACGAATACATTTTTATATAGATAGTGTAGCGGTGATCGAAAATAATTCATTTTGTTTTCTAAGAGCAATGAATACGAATTAAGACATCATTTCTACCCTTGCTAACTAGAGTTTTCCTAGGACCTACCTCTACCGATTTATAAGTCTTCAAACTGTTACAGTGATTATCAGGATGTTATCAAAAGCCATTATAGAAAGTTTACCCGTGTAGGTGTAGACAAACTAAATTAAATGTTTAACTTTAAAGCTACTAAAGAACTTAAACCTCCTCGCGTAAATAAATGTGAAGATGCTCATAAAGGAGTAAATACCTTCTATCAACGACACAAGGAATCGTAAGCACATTTACTTGAAGCCATTTTAGATTACATAAATGAACAGCAACACAAACATTGTAATCTTTTTAATGTCAAATCAAAATTAAATATTCTAAAATAGCGTTTAAAGCCCAAATAAAATATTCCATGATTGCTACCGAGGATATTATATATCACTAAATATTGATTCCACACCATTGGTCACAGAGGTAGTTGACATGCGCGAAGATTTAAAAAATAAATTACGTGTATGCCAAAGACGAATTCAATATGCAGACAATTAATTTATCGCCTGCAGACTGTTATGGATAGCCAGTCTCCACTACCTACCCATATCATCGTTAGTACCGTGGCCTTCTAAATTGCTATCGATTGCGACAGTTTGATATCCAATTAGAATAACAAATTATCAATCCTTAATTGAATATTCAAGAAGTTGAATAACTTTGTAACCCTATCCGAAAGCTATTAAATCGCAAGGTGTAAAACCGGTCGTTTGAGATAAAAGCCACTGTACGATGGATTAGAAATTGGACTTTCTTTTCACATAAAAAGAGTGAAGAGTAACCTACTCGCTGTTCAGGGTCTTTAAAAGAAGTATCAGACTCCAGTCCTCTAACAACCACGTACCACTCAGTTCGTCTCTATTCTGCCACCAACATTTAATAGTTGTTAATGGCAGACCGACGATCAAATATGGCGCCCGGTCACTTGGCATATACCCGAATAGTAAGCGTACATTGAAGAAAAGCAACCTATGTGTGAGTAATGTTTCCAGTCAGTAGAGTTGTCTATCGCTTGGGAAAATAAAAAAAAGTAACGAAATCACTGCAACATGTACTTAAATTAATTGATACCTGAGTTAGTAAAGAAGAAAATAAAAGAATGAAAAACGGTTGGTAGGTAGCCAAATGGCAGGTGAAGATAAATAGGTAATAGTTTGTGTTCCTCTGCTGTGTGTTTTACTTACGAAGGGGGTCGGTAAATGGATGGGTAGGTCAATAGGTGCGTGTGTCGGCTTCTGTACATAAGTGTGCGTGAAATACATTTTTGTAGATGATCTATCAATACAGCAACTCAATACGAAGTTTACTATCTTTGTGCGAGTATATGCGATGCGAATCGACCAATCTCTAACCCATTTATCAACTAATCTATATTTTTCTCGTTCGGTGAGTAAATTGCAGGAATTCTCTCTCACAAGCAATTGTTTTCAAACCGTAGTCTTTGATAGCAATATTTCAAAGGGGGCGGTCCCCTCCGGCTGATAGATTCGATGCCATACATTCTTCCTTCTTTATAGCTGTTAGTATATTTATGTACGTATACAATTAACAGTATCTATCTATCTATCTATCTATCTATATATCGTGATTTGGTTTTTACCGATTCTGTTCAAAGGTAAAAGAGTAGGAGTTTTTCTACCCGGCTCAATACGTTTTTGAATGCAGATGAAGACCAAATTGTGTATATATTTTAATAGGCAGCCAGGTCCTCCTTTATTTAGAAATTGTTGCCCATAAGCAGCTACTTTATTCGTAAAATGTCGAAATCTATGGTAAACAAGTAAGCAGGTATGACAAATTCATACAAACATTACTTGATATGTATTTGATATGTATTAGGTTGGAACAACATTAGTGCGATCGGCTTTTTTCGCATCCCCCTCCTTCTGTTTATGCGTACATCTATTTATCATTTTGTAGTTCTGCGTCTCCCCTTTCGGGTGTTGTTTGAATTTTTGGATTACTTTTATTTTCTGTTTCTTTAAATGGTATCGACGCAAAGATGAATGAACGCGATCCTCGTGTAATTATGCTCCATTAATTCAAACTCCTCCATTGTGCTACCGAAACCACTAACAAAATCAACAAGGTTTGGGTGTGGAGTCAGCTTCAGAAGGGACCGTGTGTCGTTGGTTCCAAAAATGAGCTTCTGGTGATCTGGATCAAGAAGATGAATCTGGTCGGGGTCGCTAGTCGTCACTCGACGTCACTCGATCATGGGGTACACACTTCTACATTTTCTTCACTTTGCCGATTTGTGCCAGATGTCTTCCAACTGTTGTATGGGCAAACCCCATCATTGCTCCCAACGCTCGTTCTTGTTTCTGGATGGGCCGTAACGTGGCTTTCTTTGGGTCGACAACATCTCTCCTCAACCGCCCCAAAACCAAATCTTCATCTCAAAAAGATCCTCCTGGACGTTTGGTGATGCTGTAATGAAGTAATACATTACAGCCTCTTGCAACCTAGCCAGACCATCACGGCAGAGTCCTGTTGTCATGATTTGTAACTGGTTGCAAAGATTCTGGCAATACCTCATATCTCATACCTCACAAACCACCCGGCAAAGACCGATGCTGTTAGGCACCGAGGTCTTGCCGCACCCTCCCTATTTACCGGGCCTGTCTCCTACATGTTGGCATTCTTTCCGGGTCTTGTGTACACCAATGCGGACCAGGTCAAAAATGCCTTCCGGCAGTTTGTCGACTCCCGTGATCCCAGTTTTTATCGTGATGGAATACATTCACTGCCGGATCGTTGGCAACATTGTATCAAGTATAATGGTGCTTACTTTGATTAATAAAGTTGTGTTTGAGTTGCGTTATGACGTTTTACATTTAGTAGTTCAAAACGGCCATTTTATTCCAACTTGATATATAATCCTATGTATCTTCTCGCCAGTGGTGGCTGGTATTTATTGCTGAGGATCAATTGACAGCAAATTACAGATATCTCGCACTTTCCTTAGTAATCCTCGTAGATCTCATCAATGTTATGGTCAATATCGTTGTAATCCTCCGTTGGGCTTTCACATTCCCTAACTTCTTTGCGAGAGTTATTCAGACCGTTTGTATTGCTCCAATATCTTTGGGCACTATATTTATTCTTATGTTCAACGGCTTTTGCAATTTCGTGCAAGATCCTGATATTTTTAATCTTCCGGGATGGCCACATACACGATTGTTCTTAATCTCCTTTCTTTGTTCAAAACGGTTAAATCTGTTCTTGGTTTGGATTAGGCGAAATATCTGGCTGGTAAAACCTCGGAATATGTTGATCTTCCCATTTTCCAGGAGGTTTTCGTTTTTTGTGCTCATACTATTTCTTTATATTTTCGAACACAAATCACTTGCACAGTTCCCAGTGAATCACTGTTCCCATCCAATTATGTCTGTTTTTGTCTTTTTTTTCCTGGGTAGTTGGCAATATTCGCTTCTTATAGGATAAACTGTTTCACTGCCTTTTTGCACAGGCCACATTTGCATAATTAGTCAGACTGCTTTTGTTTTGCAGCTGTGATTCTGTTTCTCTTTTCAGGTGTCCTCTTCATTAAAATGTACAAATAATTTCTCCTATCTTTGTCTTTTAAATTCTTCTTGCGGTTGTTTCTCTTCCCAACTTTGGCTTTGGATTATAGTTTGACAGTTACACTGTTTCTGGCTGCCATCAATATTCTTTGTGTTTTGATTTTGTGAACACCGTTAGTTCTTTTGTCAAACTTCAAGTTGACTTTGTCCCCCCCGGTAACAAGGACAACCGTCACCAAATCTAGGACAGTAAACTCATCATTGTTTATCTATCACACCACGTTAAACCAAACCTATATATAAAATTAACATTCCCGTATCGTGATTTGAAATCACAACCATGTAATTGGAAGGCGGCTCTCTTACCAACTGAGTCAAACTGGCAAGTATTATATACCTATAAATTTAATTATTATATATACAACACAGAAGTTGCAGTAATCATCTCCAGTCGGAATGGAAGTAGGGATGGAGTTTGACCATGTAGCAGCCAGGCTTGTTATTACTGTGTTTACACAGTCTTTTATACTGCTGAATCCTCTTCCAGACATTTTCTATTTTGGGGGATTTTTTAAACTTTGATTATTGTTGGTTCTCACGGTTTCAAGAATATTAAATAAGTGTATATTTGCCATGTCTCAAACTCAAAGAATAGCTCCGAGACTAGGTGTTTCACAGAGTTAATACATTTATAAAAAATAAGAAGTATAAGTAACGTGTCTACACAGAAATAATAAATCTCTGTATTTGTGAAGTAAGCGCAAGAAAGATTATACAGTCTATTTTTTAAATTGTAAGTTGTATACCGAGACATGTTAGAGAGGGAAAATTAGTCTTGGTGAAGCCCTATACTAATTTAAGTCAATTTATAATTCTGCTTTTAAAATGTGGCGTTTAGCAATACATTTCTTTCCATTAGGGAATGGTGAAAAAACTAACAAATGAAGCAAAAAGAGGCTTAAATGATAACCAAACTGATCAGAAAGAGCGATTTAAGAAGTAATTTAAACTAGAGATTAAATAATTTTAATAAAGTATAAGGTTGATGCAAAAGTTTCTATCGTTTTTGACAAAGTATTGTATTAAGATCAGTTCGGATCATCATTATTCAGTCATCAATGTATTTTCCTTGGTATTCTATAATTTTACGCCACTTTTCAGCTAAAGTGTGTATTCAATCATAAAAGAACAATTCCATCTTGAATCGATGAAATCTTCGAGGAATATTTCGATATATTCAAATTGTTCGAACTGCTAACTAAACAAAGAGTGTTGCATGTGGCGAAACTAGTGATCGTCTAAAGGTGAAAGGTCTGGAGAATACACCGCATGTAGAAGAACTTCCCATCCAAGCTGGTTTGACGCGTTGTATTGTCAACGTGAAAATGGGCGTTGTTATCCCGCAAAATCACTTCCTTGCCCCGAAAAGGGTTTTTGTTCTGTGTCAATACGTCACTCAATCGATTTGACTGTTTCACCTCTAATTTCTGGAAAGGTTTGCATGATATTTGTGCATCTGTCAAAGGTTCCTCCAATCCATCAATTTTCAAATTCTGAGGTCTTCTATGGCATTCTTTGTCTTTCAGCTCAACATATCCTCCTTTAAATCTAGCAAACTATCCCTGATACATGCTTGCATCTACTGCATCATTATCATAAGCTGCAATGTTCCATTTCCTAGTTTCCGATGCACTTTTCTCACGTTAAACATGAAGTGTAAACAATGTCGAATGTGCATTTTACATTAAGATCCGAATTCCACCAAATTACAATAAAACTATCAATATTCCGCTAAGAGTATGAACGCAGAACCAATAAAGAGCTGAGTAAACTTCAAAATACAATTTGAAGATGTCCCTAACATTATGCAAACATGGAAAATAATAAATAAAAAACAATTTAAGAAAGTTATACATTAAAGATCAGATAGGAATACAAAAAATAAAAAAAATAAATGAAAATAAGGAAAGAACGTTTTGGAAAATAAATGAAAATAAAGATTAAGATCAAATTAAAAATTATATAAAAATAAAGAAGAAACATAAAAGGA
>VCCN01007298.1:2693232-2708147 GCA_006491835.1 Architeuthis dux
GGGTTGAAAGATAGTGCAAAGAGAGCGAGAAACGGAAAACACAGCCTTTTATAACAAAAGTGATGACCGGAAGTCTCGGGACTATTTTTAGGTTCCAGAGCCAGAGTGATGTTTTACTAAAGAGAGAGAAATGCTACTTTTAATTATTACGTTTGTTTACTTTTTATACACTGACCGTTATGGTCACTTTGAATAATTTGAATTCACTACAGTTATATCTTCTATAGTTTTGAGAAGGGTCATTAATATTGAAATGGTTCTTCGGACGGTTGAACTCCTTCTTGTTACTTGTGTTATACACACGACGTTTCGGCCGATCCATTCTTCGGCCTTCTTCAGGTGTAAAATCCGAGTGTGATGGGTTAAACAGAAATTAGGCTTAAATGGGGGGGTGGTAGCAGAGAAAATCAAAGAGGCAGCTCACATCAAAACGTCGACTAAATGCATTAGCCAGACAAGCGCGGATTTCAACCCGATGTGGCTTCCACTTCTCAACAAATCCAAACCCGACAGAACAAAGACACAGAAACACCGGGGCCATGCGCTCTAAGGGCTACCCCCCCTTGAAACTTAATTTCTGTTTAACCCATCACACTCGGATTTTACACCTGAAGAAGGCCGAAGAATGGATCGGCCGAAACGTCGTGTTTATAACACAAATAACAAGAAGGAGTTCAACCGTCCGAAGAACCATTTCAACACTACAATTATATTTAGCTTTCGATCGATTTGCATGTTTACGTACGATAGACAACATCAATATCTATAAGAATAAATAGTAACGCAAGTAGTAGTAATTCTACATTATTCCACATAGGTACGTAGAGGCGCTTGTCAATTTAAAAAATACTGAACTTAGAAATAGACTAAGTTAGTAATCTGTCACAAATATAAGACCTTTTTAATAAGAGAGTTTGTCTCTTTAAGTTGTATAAAGAAACCAAACCTTCATTTAGAAATATTATGCAGTCTCCACCGTTGACAGCCGTCATCCAAAACAGGCAGCAAGCTTATCATTTCATCAATGTACTTGTTCATTACTATCTTTAGTAACATGCTGAAATGTGAATACGCGGTAGATATGCATATACACAGGGGGCGCGATAACGGAAACTTTAGATAGATGTGTGAGTCTCTTTCCTGAATAAGAAAGGCCAACGCCGATATCAAGAGAATATTTTTAGGGTTCCTTTTTCACTGAAAACAATTTATTTCACGCGTTTATATGGTTCTTATTCCTTACCTGTCACGTCAGGTGTCCTTTCAAGCAATGTTCAGGGCTTGTAACCGTCCAATTTTCTTTATGTTGCAACTCTGACTCCACTGAACCGGTGTACGTCTATGTACTACCTGGGTCAGGAATTGATCTGCAGAAGGCAGAACAGATTTCACAAAAACATTTATTTTCAACATATGGTTATATTGATAAATCCACTACATCATACATTTTAATATATATACATGTGTACAACAAACTCAGTAAATACGTTGAGCAGAGGCTTAGAGAGATTCCTGGAAAAAAAGAATTTGTGACCCAAGTCCAGACGTTCTAACCCTCCCTACATTGAGGTAAGATGGAACATGCTATGGGGCATGTTGGAACACACCGGTAATTATAGGACAATTCAAGAATTATGTTGGCATATTTTCAATTTCAATGATGTATTTTATCAAGTAACTCCAACTAGGCTTAAGTGTCACTTTGGTTTGTCGCCTATAAATAATGATTATTGGTCCACAACATGTCCTTGTATTTACTCTGACTTGTAGGCCAATATATCAACAGGAAACAAGTTTCTTTTGACGACGCTTTGTTCGCCCGCTCTTGTACGGAGCAGACAGAATAAATGCGATGTCCTCACGTTCATGTGTGCATATGACAGCATCATCTGGCATTGTGAATATGGGGCGCTCAAACTCTTTGTTCGTTTACCTCTTTTTGGTGGTTACCTCATCATTTTCGTTGATCCCATCAACCAGTGCAACATAATAGTGCACCTTTCCTTCCCTGCAAAACGCACAAGAACATAGTCACCCAACACTGCATTTGAAGGGTCTCCACATTCCTCTTTGTTTGCGGCTTGCTCACCGTCAGATGGTTCCACCTCATCAGATATGATGTCCAGGGAAATATCATCCTATTCACTACTGTCATCAGTATCAGTCTCCTGTGTGGTGTGTTCAACTATTTGCCTTGTAGTCGTTGGTTAGTTGCCCACTGTGCGATTCCAAATCGCTCAGGAGTTTCAGTAAGGTCTCTTGTTCTCACAGGTTTTCACCCGCCTTTTCTTTTCCTTGTGCCAGCTTTAGTGAAAGGACGAATATCCACTGATATTAAGAAATCATGCTATATGGTCCTGTTTGACTTGATGTTTCAGCATTTGGGGCCAATTGAGCAACTATGGAACTGGTCATTGGACCTTCTGTTACAGCTGAATCCCCACCAATGTTTGAAGGACGATCTGTCACACCAGAAGGGAGGAAATCAACACCTAAATTCCTGTCTAAAGGATAAATGCTTGTTACCCTGGAACCTGACTGAATGCTGGTAGTAGTCATGGGCCGAGGAAATGCACTCCCACCTAATCCAGGAATGTCATATATCGTCATCGTTTCCCCTTGTTGTCCTTCATCAAAGCGTCGGCAGGAGAGTTGTACTGGTTTTTGAAAGGCCCCAAAACAGTTATGTCAAGTTATGGAATCTTGTGTACTTGTGGTAAATAGTGGGGTTAGTTGGAACCCCTCTCACCATGTTCCGAATAGCCCCATGCAGTAGTAACCTCAACAAATTCAGTGTTCACAACACAAATTGCAACAGGCAAACGCGTTCATTGTTGACTGCAGTGTTTACTAAACAAACTGAATATTTCTAACAAGTGAACATTTTACTTTAAGATGTGAAAAATACGCAAAACTTTCTGCACACTTAAAAACCTTCTGCATCGACTTGATACCAATATGATTGAAAGGTAGTGTAAGAGGCTCTCACAAGGTGCCAGCACAGTCATCATAGGGTTGTTAAAGTTTAAGAAAAAAGTGAAAAAAAGGGAATAGCCAAGCTTAGGTTTAGATGTTTTATTTTTGACATGAACATAATAATTATTATTAGCCTTTACCGGTTTCAACGTGTGTTTTTTCAAAAGGCAATGCCCATTTCAGCTGTATTGGGAGTATTTATATGTTTTGGTTGGTCAGTCCATGTGTCATTGGTCATCATATTGTACTGTAATTTGATATCTGTGTTCGAGGAATGTATTCGCTTGTTTGAGGGATGTATTTGCTTTTGTGTGTGTGTGTGTGTGTGTATGTGTGTGTGTGTGTATATATCTATCTATATATATATATGGTAGTCGGAAAAATATTTAAAAGTAAAATATTTCAGAATATAAATCCGTAGACCGGATGTATGTAGCGACGATATTCGTAAAGAGTGCTCAATACTTGTATACATCTTTTGAAAGATCGTAATAAACGTGAAACAAGTTGTCACTGGCCGTGCGTGTCCATGTTTTTTCTTTTGTTAATCACTACTTCTTCTCCACCGTATGCTTACTGAGAAGTAATGCTGCAGCTATTTTCTAAACCGTCAGCCAAAACTGCCACCAAAGCTGTCAACATAGGTTTTTTTCAGTTTTTAAGTTCGTCTGGCTGGCTGGCTATGCATGTATGGCACGCACTGGCCGCGCCAATGGAGCTAGAGGGCTGACAATCCCTCCTTATTATGTTTAGAAAAAAGCTATTTCCCCATAATAGGTTTTTAGTAGGGGGGTTTAATTTTCAATGCGAGTTCATGCTAAATCGATCCCTTAGTTTGTGTCCGGCAGCAGTCACGCTAATTCTTTTGAAAATCCAGACATTTTTTTAGTGATCCAACAAAAGGCGAGAGAAGTAACTTATTTATTGATCACTCCTTTTACCATTTATTAAATTCTGATCAAACCCGTCACGACATGCTGCCAGGAGACGTTGGTCACGTGACGGTTTCTATTGATTGAATAACCAGACCTGTCTCTCTTTTATATTCACAGTCCTTTAAGCGTTCTTACTTGATTACGCGACTTTGGTACCTAGAAGAGACTCACCAGAAGACATTTGGACCGGAGGATGTGCATCTAAAAATCCCTCTTCATAACCCTTACACATCTGCGGTTCTTCGCTTTCCAAGCATTACCCGTGTAATTCTGTTTATTTTAATTATTGTTTGGTACATGTATTGCATTGGCTTCAATATATATTCCTTTTGTAAGATTTCTTTCGTAATAATCTTGCTGTCTACGTGGCGGTATTTTAGTTTTAGTAATGAGGCCTAGACATAGCTTATTCCATGTATATATAAATATATGTGTGTGAGATGCGTGCGTGCATGCACATATTTTATTTTGTTTTTGTAAACAAACGAAAATAAGAGCATGAGCAAATGTGAGGTTGCGGCGAAGTTCACTAGAGATGTTACTTCCTCCTGCGCGATTGTCGGCAGCCTTGCCTATACTCAATATAAACGTACATTTTCCTTTCTTTAAATCGATGATCTTAATTGCCCAACATATGAGTTGTAGAGTTGCCAGGCATTCTGTTCGTGTCGTTCACGTTTCGTACAAAGACAACAAATAGAAAGAAAGATGAAAACAAGAGAAATATATGTCTGGTTAGTCACTCAATAGAAACCATCATGTGACCAACTTATTTTCGCAGCATGCCGTGTTGGGGGTGATCAATTACAAAATTGGAAAAAGGGTTGATCAATGAATAAGTTACTTCTCTCGCCTTTTGTTGGGCAGCGATCACTAAAAAGTCTGGATTTTCCATAAAGAAAAACCAAGCGTAAATGCTGCCGGACACAAAGTAAGGGACCAATTTAGCGTATACTTACACCCCCACTAAAAACCTATTGAGCAGGGAGTTAAAAAAAACCAACGTTTTTGTTGACATAATACGAAGTAAATGTTTAAATTTCCAGCCCTCTAGCTCTATTGGTGCGGCCTGTACGCGCGACACATATATAGCATGACAGCCAGACCAACTTGAAAACTGAAGAAACCTATGTTGATGTTTACAGTTTTAGTTGAAGGTTTCTAACAAGACAGAAGCAAAACATAAAGCAAATAAACCGTGCAAGAATATGTCCCTTGGAGTGGTAAAAGAGAAATCCTCTAAAAGATGGTGCTCTTTCCATTTCTCGCAACGAACCCAATTCTCGAGGCGGCCTGATATTCAAAAGATGCGTATGTTCAGAATCAGTTTGTTTCCTGTTACCAATTTCCGATCACGTGACAAGGCGCAATTTCCCGCGGGCTTCCTGTTGGGACTCCGTGCGTTAACGCCGAGTCAAATCTTCTAGTGATGTCCATTTTCTTTCTGCTTTTATTCATTCTTCTATTATTATTATTATTATTATTATTGGAACATTTCAAGTAGATGTGCGTTTTTATTTTTAGGTTTCATTATCTGATGCCAAACTTTGAATTGAAGGGGAGGCAAAGAAATAGCAAAGGAAAAAAATCAGGAGTGGTTCGTTCCTGCACTCAGATTCAAATTCAAATGGACGAATTTCTTTCCCACTTTATCACTTTTCTCTAATTCATCCAATTCAATTCCAAACTGAGCGAGCATAAACTGGCCGTTGACAGCCAAATGTGGTTTCTGTGTGAAAAACATAAAAGAAAAGTCTGCTACAACTATCACGAGTTCATTTTTGACATTCAGTAGAGCGGGGTTAGTGTCTATTGAATTGAAAAGTTCCATCGGGTATTGTTTTATTTTGAGTCTCTTTTCCCCGTTCGATGGCACACATTAAACATACAAGAATAATAAATAAAACTCACATTCTGTTAAATCGACGAAGAATCGAAGAATACCTCAATCTAATAACAAGATAATTTGTATTTATCTACATAGTTGACCAATTAACAGGATAAAGCCAACTTTGCGAGTCATATGGATTTCACATTTAGCAGTAAGTATCGTCCAATTGGCTTTGTCATTTTCTTACTTTTTTCTCAGGGGAAAATACCAAACACCAACCTTTCATTATTTACGATATTTATTACACTAAGCCTAGCACGGCACTAGATCAAATGTGGAGAAATGTGACAGGGAATAGTGTATTACGCGAAACTCCCAAGTGAAGAGAGCCACCCAGCCTATAAAATCAACATTCGAAATCCAGGCGTTTACCTAAGCTTAAATACTGACCACCGGAACTGGTGGGAAATACCTAGCTAGTTTGTGTCCGCATTTTGTTAGAGGTGGTGTTTTAATCATTGTATGTGGCTGTGTTCTTGTTCCGAGGAAGCATACGTATCCCCTCTCGTACACATTACGTCCTGTGCTTGCGTCTGTGTGTTATTGGAATGGTCTCCCTCCCCCCTGCCCCGACCACTGCACTGAACTCGTGACCTTCCGTTGAACTTTGCACGCACTTTTATCTCTTTTAGTCCGAAGAAACCACATACGATGATTAATGACTAACTATTTCAGCCATTAGACAGGCTATATAGCCTTCCATTCCTTACAAGCTCAGCTCTTTCTGCATCCACGTACAGCGCTGCAGTCGTCTTCAGTGATCGAAGCTCCTGCAGTGATTTGGGTTGAAAATGAGAGGAAATTGAATACTATCACTTCTAGTCTTCTTTTCCGAATTTCACTTGAGTGATGATAGGATAAATACCATATTGAGATGACAGGTGCATGGGGAGTTGGTTTCACAACTCAAGAAAGCTATATAAATGTTACAACTAATATGAGTCTGTAATCGAATCTACAATTTTAACCCGTTATGTTCTGATTTAAACATTTTTAAAAATCTTTGGGAATTATATATTTCTTTATTTTACATTTGAAGGCTGTATAAAGACAACTAACACTGAATGATAAAGAACATTTTAGGCGAACACTAATTTATATGGAGAAATGCAAATTGGACTTACAAGTTCCACCAGAACACGTATGTTTCAAAGTAATCGATAAAACATGTGGCACTTAAATGTACTTAAATGTACCGTTAGTACGCAAAAGGGTTAATTTCCGATGTTCTAATTTTTAGGCCTTTCTATACTGACGTATAATTGGGTCACAGCTAGCTTTATACAGCATGTCTGTAGAGTTTAACTAATGAGAATCGATTTTTGAACTTCGAAGTTGAGACGAAAAATCGATGCAACGATTCGAATCTTAGCTGCTAGTAAAAACGAAGAGAGGAAATTATAAGCGCTTGGAAATAGTCCTTTAAACTTCTAGGACACTTCTGAGTTTTCCGCAGTCTCATGTTTAAAGAACCTGATAACATCAAATATGTTTAAGGATATATAAAATACTGGAAATAAAAGAGGGTCGAAAGAGAGCAATAGCTTGGTCGTTTTTCTTTACCGTCTCCTTCAGACTGACTCGGATATAATACTCGGCGACATCAATACATCATCATCAACAGCAGCAGCAGCAGCAGAAGCAGAAGCAGCAGCAACAGCAGCCATTATAAGTCTACCGCTGGACAAAGGCCTTTCCCATCTCTTTCCATGACGACCGTGATTGCGCTAACTTCTGCCATGTCTCACCTGCAAACCTTTCTATTTCACCCCCTCCCCATCTTGTGTCTGGTCTTTCCTACTGCTTTTACTCTCCCATGGGCACCAAACGGTTAGTATTTTGCTACATCTGTTGGCATCTCTTCTTGCGAAGTGTCCAGCCCATCTCCATTTGTGTTACTTAATTAGTTGTATAATATATTTCACCCTAGTCCTCCCTCTGATCCACGTTGATCTTTTTTCTATCTCTTAGATTTATCCCTAGCATTCTTTCCATGACTTTCTTTTCTCAGTTAGTTTTTGTTAATTTCCATGTTTCGTACCCGTAAGTCGTAGGTAGTATTATGCATTCATTGTATACTTCACATGTTATGCACATTGGTAAGGTGCTCTTCAATATGTGTCTAATCGTACCAAATGGTTTCCAGCCGATCGCTTTGCGTCGTTTTATTTCACTTTCATTGTCTTTCTCTAACTGTATTACCTATCCTAGGTAAATGTATTCGTCAACCTCTTCTAGAGTCTCGCTCAACATGTTTTGTAATTCTCCAGATGCTTCTGACGACGTGGAGACGTCATCGGCGAATCTCAAGTGGTTTAAATATTCTCCGTCTGTGTTTATTCCCGATCCCTCCAAGTCAGTTTTCCGAAAGATGATTTCAAGGCTCACCGTAAATAGTTTATGCGATATTGTATCACCTTGTCTTACTCCTGTTTCTATCTGTATCTTGTTTCTATCTTTATGTAGTCTAATTATTGCAGCGCCATTTTCGTATATGTTCTGAATGACTTCTGTGTAACTTTCGTTAACACCTTGTTCCTTGTTCTCATAATCTACAAAGGCCAGACAAAGTGGTTTGTTGTATTCTAATGACTTTTCGATTAGTTGATTTATTGTATGTAGGTGGTCGATTGTTGAATAGCCTCTTTTAAAGCATGCTTGTTCGCGTGGTTGATTTTTGAAATATTTCTCCTGGATCCTCTAGAAGGTCTATCGTCATGCCATCCTCGCCGGGAACTTTTTCGAGTTTCATATTTCGTAGTGCAAACACTACTTCGTCTTCTCTCATGTCTGGGATATCAATAGTAGCTATCGGTTTATCAGTTTGTGGTACTTCTAATTTTGGAGTGTACACATTTTCATAGTAGCCTTCAGTTATTCTTCACATATTGCCCCTACATTTGATAATGTTTGCCACTTTTGTAATGTTCGTTAACACCTTCTTCTCGCATTGAGTTAGGAAACTCAACTATTTCCATTAGGAATAGTCCAAGGGATATCATTCTGCTCTATCTATAGTGCATGAAAACCACTGTTAAATTACTTTCAAGGTTAATTTCAGCCCAGCAATATATTAACTTATTCATTCTCGTAAGTTCAGAGTGAATTCCGAATATTCCCACAGTTACGTATTCACGTCAGTATCTATTCAGTAATGAAATATCTTTCTATTTTTATTCATATCCGCTAATTTTCAATAATTTCACCTAAATAGCAATCAGTAGTCAGCACATTTCTTACTCGGGTCAACCACTTTGATTAGATGTGATCGCGTTGGCTGCAGAGAATCATTAATTATCAATTAAAGTCAATCAGGAACTCTCAGTTATTTTAACTCAATACAAATATATAGAACACCGGCACAATTTTAGAGACGCTACACATTCGGCATTAAAGTATTGAATAAATGCTGGAAAGATTCAAAAAAGAAACTAAAAATATCTCGTATAATATGGGTTGCTAACCGAGTGTTCTTTGAAAATAGAATTCCAACAGCAAGACCAAAAAGGAGCTAGAATTTCGAATATAATTTCAGAGTGAAGAATTGCTAAGCAACTCGTTTTATTGAACAGTATTCGGAATTGTGTATGACTGTCCGTAGTTTTCCGTGTCACCGAGGGTGGATCAGTAAGTCCGTAGCCTGATACATAGCTGAATATGATAATGATCCAGTGGTTACACACAAGATAAAGATAGAAACAGGAGTAAGACAAGGTGATACAATATAACATAAACTATTTACAGTGAGCCTTGAAATCATCTTTCGGAAAACTGACTGGGAATAAACACAGACGGAGAATATTTAAACCACTTGAGAGTCGCGAAAATGGAATCTGTTCACTGAGTTCAAACTCCGACTGAGGAAATTAAAAACTGTTTTGTCTTTTAATTTTATGTGCTTTCAATCTATTGGATTTGCAATGCATCTAAAAAGTTGAACTGGACCATAGTTTTCCGTTCGTTCAAATGTGAATTTCTCTTTCCCTCAGTTTTAAGCCAGTTTAGCTGTTTTTGTTCAAAGGAATCTGTCCCTAACCCGGCATATAAAACATGTTTTTCTTTGAGCATAAACGCTAATCCTAATCGGAATTATGCGACTACTAATGCCAAAAGTGAGCACATGAATTCTCAGTTTGGAAACATTAATTTCCAAAGGTTTTAAAGAGGGGCTACGCGGACCTGCCCGAAGGTTGGCCAGCGCCGGTCTGTCCGGGGGGTGTGCGCGAGTGCATCCCAAGTTAGGAGTGTGTGCCAGCCCGAGCGAGTGCTCACCCCCCCCTTATTTGATTTCATGAAATCTCTATAAAATATCATTTGTTTTCCCGTGTTGTTAAATTCGAAGTTTGTTTTTTTAATACGAAGACAATAGCACACCAATCATGCAAAATCTATTTGCATCATTTTAATGCGTTGTTTCAAACCTTTTCGGAATATTACAGGTCGAAACTTAAGGAAAATCGCAAAGAAGAAAGCAGCATTATGAAAACTAAGTTTATTTAACACTAGAACTGTTACATAATGCACTCTAGTGTGCATCATAAACAGAATAGGGGGTCTCTTTGCTTTCGTCGCTTGGCTATGGATCATTAATTTAGTTTGGTATACACTGGCCGTTCTAGTGTTAACATATCAATGAGTTACTGATATATTCAACTCAAGAACGGCCAGAGGTATTCAGATTGACACCTCCGTAATTTTGACATTACGTCTTTGGATTTATCAGTATTAGATATGCAATTACAGAAATAATTATCACAAGAAGGACCGGAGCAGCCGAAATCGATATCTTCGTATTTCTGATGTCGTGTTTTCGGAGTAACGCCTTAACGTAGTTCATTACCATTGGACATTCTAGTGTTAAAATCCGTCGTTCTTCGAAGATACGCGGCCTTGTTTTCACCACGGCATACATTCTAATCGTGCTGGGGAATTTTAATACGGTGATATTAGGATTTCCGTTATTTGGACAGATATTGCCGTATATAATAGCTATATATGACAACAGTGAATGTGGAGCATCGGGTGACGGTTGTGTGGGCGAGAATATGGACCATTGGGAGTTACATAAATGATAAACACATGAATAATGTGATATAAGTAAAGAAAATAATTCATATGATAGAAGTAAATAACAATAAGTAGGGGGAGAGATAGAAAGGGTGGTATAAGAAGTGAAAGAGAATAAAGAAAGGCGGAACAAAGTATAGGTGGATGGATACAAAGGAATAGTGCAAAAGTGCGGCGGGCAGGTAAAGAAAGAAATGCAGGAAAAGAGGAAAAGAGGAAAAGAAAAAGAACACAGAACATAAATGGAGGGACACAAAGAAAGGGCGGATAGTGAGGAGGAAAGGTTGAGAGAAACGGAGAAAGAAGGGAAGAAATAGAGAGCTAAAGAAGGAATAAAGTATAAAGAAATAGAAAAAGAAAGGAAATCGCTTTTTACTTATTACTCGGTATTACACACTGATTTATTCGGACGGTTGTCCTCATCTCGGTTGTTATTATCACAACGTTTCGGAGGGCTTCTTCATGTGCCTGTCGTATTCGGTAACGTTCTCAGAATTTTGAACCAAACTTTTTATTCAATCCATGGGGGTAGAGTGTTCTCATTATTCCATTGTCTATGCTAGGAGATATCACGTATTCGGTTCGTATATATCTTTTTATCCATAAATTAACTTTAAATAAAATACTTTATTTCTTGAAGGAACATATTATTTCTTAAGGATAATCATACTTTTGTTTGCGATAAAGCTTTCATTTTTGCAGATAGTGTATTTGTTTTTCCAGCCGCCCCCGAAACGCAACCTCAATTCGGTGCTGAGTACAATTTTGAAACCCACTTGTTATTCCATGTCCTTGTGAAATCTTTAGGCATCTAACATAATATGGGGAGATCACAATACAGCATTATTAGAAAAAACAAACAGGGGGCAGAGATATAGAAAGCATTAGAACACGTAAATGACAATGGGCTGGTCATGTTGCAAGAATGTCAGACAACCGCTGGACATCACGACTAACAACGTGGTTCTCTAGAGACCATATACGAAACTGTGGCCGGCGTGACGATCTAAACAAGTCCAGAAAGTATTGGCTCCGCGACGCCCATGGTACAGAGGGCTGGTGAATCTTGGGGAAGGTCTGTGTCCAACGACGGATGCTAAAGGCGGCGGCGGCGGCGGATGATGATGATGAGGAGGAGAACAAGTGTATACGTTTTGAATTGCCTCCTTGCTCCTCTTTTGGCGACGTTCCTTTGGTTTTCATCGGAAGACACATTTTCCACGGCAGGAGTTTTGTTTCCCTTCTTGAAAATATTCCAGAAATAGGGTTTTGCTTAATCAGCTTTCCCACTGGTCACTGCCCTTTTTGAATCTGAATATCTTGATTGATTTTGTTCATCCCTTCTCCTGATTGATCATCTTCCTTCCCCTTAAAGACCAGTCAGGTGATGGTATCGATTAGGTGCAAGCTGATTGCAATAATTAATGTGTGTAATACTGTTATTAAGCCAGACGTGAAATTGGTTTTAGCTTAGGCGGCCCTTCTTCACAATCCCTTTTTCCGAATCCGTTTCTATATAACCTTTATTTCTGGTAACACTAAGGACTGAACTCTGCTATATCGCAATATTTGTGAGCGTAATAATTCCGAATGTTATAAATGTATTCATCAAGTGTATAACCTTCCAACCTGCAGATATTACTTTCACTGTCAATTTCGAATAATTAAGACTGGCCAGCATAAAAAGCCACAACTATAAAAGCTTCTGAAGAGTAACATAGGTGATAGGCCAAGGCGTGAAGAATGCTGACAGCTTATGAGAAGCTGTCTGGAACGCAAATATATCCCCTGGCTGTAGAGCCGACAAAAACGTGCTATCTGGACAAACGTTTCATTTCATACACGCAAATGGTTGCCTGCATATGGCATACGAGATTATCTTGTATAATGGAGTTACTGCTGGAGTTTCACCGACATCTGAGTGTATATGTTTAATAAAACGTATCTGGTATAGTTGCTGTATCTAAAATACGCCAGAAAAACTTCCGGCTCCCGGACTTTGGTACTTATGGCGCTGGATATTTCTAGCAACCGGTTGAGCGCCAGAAACATTTTGATGTGAGCCCAATTTGAAAGTTGGTTTTCGGTCTCTCTACCTCCCCCCTCTCTCTCTCTACACACACACGCATACACACACACACACACACACACACACACACACACATATATATATATATATATATAATCTAAAAAGCTTTACAGCTTTAAACGCATTATTTTGGCTGAACAAATGTTTCTCCGTTTATTAATATAGAACGTTTTATATTTATTTATGATGATCTTTCTTAATCAAATTTAATAAAGTCATGTCTAGAATTTAAGTGTTTTAGGAATTTATCTAGTTTTGCTTCTCCGGCTGTGTATATAAAGAAAATGTCGTATCTAACGTAGAACAGGAAGTCATTATTAATTTCAGGGTAGATTAATTTCAAATTTAGCCATAACGATAATGGCATATGATGGTACTGTTCCCATAGCGCAGCATTTAATTTGAAGACTTCCTCCAAATTAAAGGCTGCGCTATGGGAACAGTCGCAGCACCATCATATGCCATTATCGTTATGGCTAAATCTGAAATTAATCAACCCTATTATTGAAGTTGAGCATGTGGTGCATGAGAGTCGTAATGATTTCCGTTTTAAGTTCTTTTATTGTTCAATTTGTTAGGCTTTCTTTTAGGGCTAAAATTCCTTCGACGTGTTGAATATAGGTATTTGACATCCGTAGTGACTAGAATAGCATTTTCGGGTATTGTTTTAATGTGCCTAATTTTATTTAGGAGATCTTTTGTGTCTCGTTATAGGATATTACTTTCATAGCTAGAGGTTATATGTAGTCGTCGACATATTTAGATATTGTTGTTGTGTGGCAGTTAATTGAAGAAATTACTAGTTTACCTGGATTAATTTGCTGGTGTATTTTAGGTAGCAGATAGAATCGTGCGGGTTTCGTGTTTGTAGGTTTGAATGTTTCAGATGTTTTTCTTGTAGATTAGATTATTTCGGTGCATTTCTTCTAGAGAGTTAATTATAATATTCTAGTAGTCCTTATAGGGATCCTTATGGAGTTCTTTGTAAAATTCGGTATTATTTAGATGGGTATATGCCTCTGTAAGATATTCTTCAATACCCCAGATAACTGTCTATCCACCTTTATCAGCTCGGGTAATGATTACATCATTTGTTTCTGTGAGTTTATTTAGGGACTCTCGTTGTTTGATAGTAAAGTTGTCATATGGTCGGGATAGTCAATTTTGGTTACTACTGTAGTTTTCGATGTCTTCTCTAACTGCTAATTCAAACGTTAGGGCTGAATGAGTTATTGGTTCCCTTTAGTGATTCTATAATATTTGGTTTATGGTTTGGTATCCCAAAGTGGGCTCTAAGTTTAATCCTTCTAAAAAAAGCTTTTAGGTCATTTTCTAAGTTATTTTTGTTAAAGTGTGGGGTCCGGGGGAAGAATGCTAGACCTTTATTTGGGAATTTGAATGCACCTCTAGTGAACTTAGGTTTATGACTTTGAGTCATATTTATTTCTAATAGTTTGTTGGAGTTGTTTTCAAATTTTCTAAAGTTGTTATTGTGGAGTTTAAAATGTTTTGTAGTCCCCCTTCCATGTTTAATGGTCGGGTGGACCTTCGTTTTTGGTAAGTTGAGGGTATGGTCATATATATTTAGATAGATAGATTGATAGATAGATATAAAAAATATATATATATGTGTGTGTGTGTACTTATATATGTATTAGGTTAAATTCGGATTTTTTCCTAAAAGGCCGTGCCCATCTCCCCACGACACCTCGAGAACGAGCAGTAGATTTTAAAAGATGAGTGGAAAATGAAGATCCATCGAGGTTTGGTATATTTCGGGTTTATCAATTTGGAGACGAAAGCTGTGGTGCTCGGTTTAAATTTCTAATTTTTATACGAAAACTTTAGGTTAACATTTGCAATCGTAACGTATTTCAAAATCTCTTATTTACTTGAACCATAGTACACTGCATTCTTTTACAAGGCTTTGTGTGCTTAGTAACTTTGAAAGCCTGTA
>VCCN01007298.1:2819389-2832551 GCA_006491835.1 Architeuthis dux
TGTTATTATTATTCATGCATTTGCATGCTCACACCTGTTGTCAAGTGTTTACCATTGAGTGACAGCAAGCCTTTTCGCATCTTCTGCACCCTTTTCAGTATTCTCGCAGACTCTAATATTGCCGTGGTCTGGAAAGTCAAAATCGTTACAGGCACGTCTTGTACTGGGATAGACAGTTAAGTAAATTTGATCATTAGATATTATGATATTCATAAAATCCTCTCTTCTCTTAATGTCATTACCACATTATCAAGCACACTAAGACGGAGTTTATTTGTCCGAACATTTGGAATGTTAATGATTCTTCTCAAAGTTATAGACAACATAAATCCCTCATTTACCACAATACGTTCGTATTGCTTTTTTCCTTTCATTTTATCCCACCAGTTGAAGAAAGGGGCAATCAAATATTCACTCTCAATGTTTAACAGATCTTTTAATTATTTTCTGAGTTTGACAAACTAATTCAGAGATGATTAAACAGCTGCTGGGGTCATTACACCGCCACACCAAAAGCCGGCTTTTGATCTCAACGCGGATGTATGTCTGGTATAAAATAAGATTCCTTATTAGATATTTCGTCTGGTGTCAATACCACAATCTGACTTGGAAGTAGAATTATATTGCTTCCTTCTCGAAGAAGATAATACAACAAGCGATAGCCTTTAAAATGTGTCTCTTTTCATTCATGTCCTTTCAGAAAATGTTTCAATTATCAAAGGAAAAGAATAAATAATTCTGTAAAACCAAGGGCAGGGTATGATTTACACAGATACTTATGAAATTTGAGCTGATATCAGTTATCTAAAAATGGTTTGCCATTCGAGGATTGCGTATATGTTTGTTTTTGTCGCTGACTCCAGTAAAGAAGATCGGAAACAGTAGATCTCTGTTTCAATAATATCTCCTCATCATACCAATAGTCCATATGTGGATTTTTCTGCGAGAGAATATCAGCACACCAGTCTCACTTAAACCGCGATACTTTAATGCTACCAAAGATTTCAATGAAACTTCCTCAATAAAACATCATAGAAATGTGCAAGATACAGTGAAACATATTCTGAAGTTGTACTTGAGATTGTGAGTAGTTTTTGACTAATTCTCTTAATTTTAGTGTTGCTTTTTATAATAACGCTCTAGTTTGATACACCCTTCAACCGCTAAAGTTAACAGCTGGAAATTTGAACAAAGAAGTAGTAGACTTGAACTCTACTTCCTTATCCCGATGTCTCGCTGTTAAGTCGAAGAGTTGCTCAACATAAACTGTTGTGATATTAAAGATACAAAACGATGAAGACAACCAATCAAAGATCATGAAAAGGTGAGTTATTTATCCAATCTGAAAAGATGTCTTGCGTCCAAATCCTAACACGTTTAAAAATTACGAAGATTATTATTTAAAGACTGGTCTTCATTTCAAACTGAATTCTATAATGTTGTGTTAAACTAAGCTCACAGCAAGAAAGAAAACTTACACTTTTGGTGTTCCCTTGTTTCAAAGGACATTTCATAAGAACGGTGCTACAGATAAAACCGTAAAACATAGAATTGGACGCTCTCACTTCCGGTCAAGATACATGTTTTATCAAATTTACCAAGTACAACAGTGTTGATTGCGAAAGTTTGGGATGCTTTGTAACAAGTGGTTGGGTAGAATCCGCAATAGGATTGTTGAAGTTTAAGAAAAGAGTGAAAAAAGGAAAGCCACGACTTTGATTTATGGCATAGATATTTTTATTTTTAGTCATAGGTGTTTTGACATAAAAATAATAATTATTATTAGCCTTTATCGGTTTCGACTTTTGTTTTTTGAAAAGTGCCTTTGGAAAAAACAAAAGTTGAATCCGTTAAACTATATATATACTGCTCTATTATGCTGGCCCTCCGCCATACTAAGCTGAGTTACAGATGAACTAAGAATTTAATTTAGAAGTAAGGCTTGTTTGTACTTGAAAACTTTCCTATTCACGACGCAGTCTCGTCTCTAAATCCTAACTTACGTTTTCTTGAATTTCGTCTCAGCCGGTGATTATTGTCTTTCGCCGGAGGATGATTGCTCATAGATTTGCGAATTCGGAAAGAGTGGAATTACAAAACTTGTGATTACCTCCAGGATATTTTCGAGTAATAATTCAAATGTCTAGTTTCCGCCTCACTAGAATTTACTTTCTCCGAAAAATGGGGAGAACATTAAAAGAAATATCAGAGGAGAACTCTATTATAGAGATGCTGAAAACACTAAACTTATTAGCGAATTCGATTCTTATTGGGCGCCCAATACTTGTGGCCTTGTACCAAAACTAAGTTAATATCAATAAACAACTATTACTAAATAAAGTCACTGAGGAAAAAACTTCGACACATTAGTAATAGCTTTGCTTAATTTAAATAAGTAGTACATGTAGTATACGTGGTCTGTCCGGGAGATTTCCAGTCATTTTGAATATCTCAATAATCGGTCGTGCAGCCTTGATGTAACTTAGCAACCAATAAGTGGGAACGTTACTGCACATGTATGACAACATAATCCCCGTGGGGTTACTCAGTGAGATGCCATTGAGTGAGCGTATGTACTGTGTAACCGTAGCATTTACAATGTCCAAGCGAGTCATTCCTCACGTGCCGTGCTGGGCTTTTTTGCAAAACATCGCATCACCCAGGTCCGACAACCCCCGACCATACAGTCCAGATTTGGCTGACTGCGATTTCTGGCTTTCCCCAAAGAGATTTCAGGTCGTAGACTAGATTAAAGAGAATGCAACGAGGCAGGTGATGGTGATCTCGGAAGAATATTTTGCAGACGGTTTTGGAAATTGGAAGGGACGCCGATAGAAGTGTCTGTGGTCCCAAAGGGAACCCTTAGGAGCAGACTAGGCGGTCATTGTCCGACGTTCACACTCATGTTCACTGGCCGAATATCTTGTAGACGTGTCTCGTCGCTAGCATTCCACTGACATATCTATCTTATATGCCAAGGCAGCAGCAACGTAAATCTGTTACACCAAAAGTTAACATTTCCAGATTCCAGTCTTATGTAATATCCTACAGAAGCATTAACTATTGTGCTTGTAACATCCGTGATAACCACGGGGGATAGATGCAGAAAAAGAATTGCAGCAGCTGTGAAAATGAATGCAGAAAGAGAGATAAACGCACAATCTCATTCAAAAGAAAAGGTGAGAGAATCAGAAAGAAAAAAAATCTCTTTCGCTGCCAAGAAGAATAAATGAAGACAGTTGTCATTAAGTAGTGATGGAATTACGTGTCACATATTTTCTAATTTTAGGAAATTTGAAAGTGAAAAGAATTATCTAACAAAGTGATAGAGTATCTTTTGAATTTTTAATTACATTTTGGTCTGAAACAAAAAAAAGAATTTGAAATTAGACACGGTTCAAATGAGATTTGAGCTGTTGTTGTCTTAGTCGACTGTCTTTGTTGATTACCAGATAGAAATGAATTAACGTTATCTATGTTTGCATTCGATACGGTGGGGAGTGGCGACGATGAGTGCAAAGCGACATCTGGGCAAATTAGTGCATCTCTTTCTAATTTACTTTGTTTTGACTAAACATCATTAAGACCACAAAATAGGAGTCGATTTACACCAGAATAGAGCAGAATAAAGAATAATGTATTTATCGTTTAAAAAACTGACAATTGGCCTGTTTTAATTTTTACAATGACAAAGATGTTGTATGAATCTATTTGGGCTAAATCAAAGTTATTTATGAATCAAAATACATGCTTTGCACGAAGCAGCTTTCTTTCTTGAGAAGTGATATAGTATTTGATCATAAAACCAACATATCGATGTAATCATTTAAATTACATTACTATATAAATTGTAAACAATGTATTCGGAAGGATCTACAGGAGAAATACTGAACTGATTGTAATCCGTATCAAACGCAAAAGATGTGGACGTTGTTACAAGACGAAGCGTTGGAAATGCCTTTCGGAATGTTTCAAGATAATGGTGAGGACTGTCTCCTCATGGTGTGTGGCGCAGTCACGCACACACACACACACACACACACACACACACACACACACACAAATAGCCACCAAACTATGCAAAAAGAGGCACATTTACATGTTAATGAAAAGGTTGTATGGTGTGCATATCATGCACCGGAAACGGAAAATCGCAGACGACAACGTGCACGATTGTCAATACTGTTAGGTTCCATCAAGAGTAATATGCACTATCATTTCGGAGCGAAACATCCAACTGCAAAACAAGTCAGTTTTATTACGGATAAAAAAACGTTATGTTATCATCAGACTGAGTTTACAGGAAATGAATACTACTCGCACTCATACTACTAACAAGAGACACTCTGCGCAAACTACAATTTGTCTGAAGTCTGGGAAAAGAATTAAGACTAATTCATATTATACACATAACCAACTCTCAAGTGAATCAACGAAACCTATATATTCCATTGCGCTTTCACTGGGTATCTTTATGTAATGTTTCTCTATTCTTGGTTTCACGTGGCTTTCATCATTGGCGTTCCAGTATACGATTACCATACATCAATTATGATTTACTTCGGCCCACCTCCGTGGCCAGACATCAGGTTTTTGGTCAGTTGCAGTCGGAACTCATACATTTTTCAGCGGCTTTGTCCGGTACGTACATGTTAAATAATTTCTGGAGCCTAATTTATCAACTCAATCAAAACTGTTCAAGACATTTATCATCCGGAAAGTATTTGTATCTTTGGTAGCAGCCCATTTTGGCTAACAGAGAAGCTTTCGACTTACCCCAAGATTAGTCTCACTACAACACTAAAACCATTTGTTCTCACAAATACTGCGAAATAACACACCAATTCGTACATCCATGCTTACTTCTGTGAAAATGATATACTTGCGTACGCACACACAATTGCTACAAATACATAAGTGAATATGTTTCTATCTCTGTATACCGATATCTCATTCCCTCTCAATCTATAAACGTATATTTGAGGTATTACTAACAAATTAGGGGTATCTTACCATGAAAAGAATACATAACTTGCCAAAAGACCTTGTACGATACGAAAGGAATGAGCAGGCTCGGTCATTGTGAATGCAACGATCACACAGCACACACGCTCACTCAATGGCGTTTCACTGCCGGCTGAGTAATCCGACAGCAGAGTGTCTGTTGATGCAGATGCAATAGGCTATTTTCTGATTGGTTGCCAAGTTATATGAAGACCACGCAACCGGTTCTCGAGATGTGTAAAATGACTGGATACTTTCCGAACAGATCTTGTATTATTCAGAACTGGCCAGAGAACTAAAAATTTGTATTACACGAAGGTCGCAGGATAAAGGATAACATTAAGCCAATAAATATACTTGGAGATAATGTTAGGGTTAAGATTCACTTTAGTTAATTTAATAGAAAAAGCATTTCTTTCGCCAGTAATTTATTTTAATCCGTTAGACAGTAGAACCTTCCAGATTACTGTTACAGCTACTATTACATTCTTTAAAATAGACACATTTCATACTTTTGTTTGATAATTAAATTAAGTAGACATGCAGTTGAACTGGTGTTTGTAAGTAGCCAAGTGAAATTCTTCTGGCAAGGCATGGAATTTTATATGGTTTGAGATAATCCCCAGCTCAGCTAGTTTCCCAAATATTTTCTGACAGATTCCTCCTCTGGTGCATTTGATACTGCTGAGTGGATTGAAGCCGGATCTGGTGGGTTCGTCCTTGAACATGTATTTCATGAGGTAGCAAATGACCTTCTCATAATCAAACTCAATCATATTTGTTTGGAAGTAAAACTTGAACAGTCTGTTTCGATCTTCACAGCACAAAAAGAGATTTTCAAAGTACAGAAAACTGACAGATTCCTACTTGTTTGGGCCATCATCAGCTAAACATCATTCGCTGTAAAGAAAAAGAAAATAAATGATTAAGATTCGGATAAGGGGGGCATAAATAATTTAATACGATATTTGGCTTTATCCACTTATCCAAATCTTACCCTCACCCCCCTCAGCCGCAAAAGAAAAAAAAACTGACACGAAACACTCATTAAAATTATTGTCATAAACCTTCAATATGGATAAACATCATTTCCTAAGGGTCGAAATTGACTACGGATGCACAAAACGGAATAGAAGGATTTCACTAGGCCACTTACAAACACCAGATCAACTTGCACGTCTACTTAATGTAACAATATTATTTATATATTATTAATCATTTATTATATTTATATTTATTTACTTTTTGATATTTAATATTTATCATGGTCACAACGCATAATAGTGTCTAATCCAAATTCTGTTTTTTTTTCATTGTCTAACTCTTATTTGTGTACCGTTTTTAATATAGAGTGAGCGAGTGTGTAAGACTTTACAATTTATAATCAGGACTACCTTCCCTACCCTATGCCGAAAGAGCTTTTACTATCTGTTGCTTTTCACAGACAGTAAAATATATTTGCCATTTTGTGCATCCGTAATCAATTTCGACAATGGTGAAAAGTTACGAGGGCACGAAACAATCACCTAAATTACAGTTTTAAAACAGTTAAGATTCATTTTAATTAATCTAGATGAGAAAAACAGAAAAAAACATTTTTCGCCAGTAATCTTTGGTGCTTTTAGTCCACTAAGGCAGTGCCCGTTCCAAAGATTCATGTTTAGAAGGAGTCGGATTTTATGGTTTGTGGAGCCGACTGCAATACTTGTCATGTAAAATAATTTTCCGTCCGTCGTACGAAACTACGACTTCTAAGTATTTTTGTTACTTCTTTTCAGTGTTGCCAATTTATATATTTTATATTTTAAGTTAGATAAGTTAGATAATTCTAAAGAGCGGAAGTTGAGTGAGATATAGAAACTATGAAGAAATATCTATAATCTTTAAATTTTATTTATATTTTATTAAATATTAGATTCTCCATGCTTCAAATTCAACACTGCACTGCATTGTGTGCTGAATAATATGTCTGGCGAAAGTCAACTTCGTACAATGGAGTGTAATCGAGTAATTGCAGTACATACACACTGACAGAGATTTCTTCAATTGTAGTTAGATTAGACCCTAGAAAGCTTTTAGCAAGGGGCTCTATTTACATTTACTATTATTTCTTTTTTCGACTAGGTTAACTAAAGTAAATATTCAGGAAACAGATTATTCTTTACCCTTGGAAAAGTGTCAGTTTTGAGGAAAATGGTGACAGTTGTGAAGAAATAAATATGCATTGAATTGAATACAAAATGAAAACATACACAAAAACAAAAACTGCAAAGTAAATGCAAAAATAGATGTTTAATCTGAAAATTATTCATGGATATGCTTTTTTATCAGGTATTTTTCGCAATTAATTTTCTGTTTTTCTGTTATTTCAATCCATAAGACCTTTATTTGTGGACCTACAATATTATTATTATTATTAGTAGTAGTAGTAGTTGTGGTAGTAGTAGTAGTGGTGACATGTCGCAGTTAAATCCACGTAGTTCAAGCCTCCTGGAGTAGCTGTGATCTTGTAAGTTACTCCTGGAATAGTATCCGTTCAGAATTTGATTCAGAACGATTTTCTTTCAAAATATTAAACGTGTCAATTTACATCTAAATTTGAGTAAAAAAACATCTAGAAACATCTAAATTCCCCATATATATATAAAATTAGCGAAAGTATAAGTCTCGGATGCGTCTTGCTAAAAAGAAAAAAAAAGATTTGTTAAACTGTGGAACTTTTGAAAGATTGTCTGGTTTTAAATTGATTTCGTTGGTTTGTCAATATTGTTGCAGCTGTTAACTGGGCGCTTTTGGAAATTCTGCCGACATGAAGTCGATTTCTGTGGAGAAGTTCGAGCGAATGGCATTTGAATTGAATATGTTAACATCCACTTGAAACTGCACTTACCTTAATCCCAAACCAATGAATCGAAGACATATAGTGCTTTATGTAATCAGTTTATTTAATCAGGTTTTGTTCGTTGCTAACGTGTGGACGTTGGTTCAAATAAAATGTATCGTTACTAAGGCAGTGACCGTTCCAAATGTGCATGTTTGGAAGGTGTGTGGAGCAGCCTGCCATGATTGTCAGGTAAGATATGTGTCCGTCCATCGTACGAAACTATGGCTTCGAAGTATTCGGTTACTTCCCTTCAGTGTTTCGGATTTAGACATTCTATATCTAAATTTAGATAATTTTAAAGAGTGGAAGTCAAAGAAGATACTTTATAGAAACTATAAAAACATATCCTAATCTTTAATTTCTTTTTTATTTTTATTAGATTTCTCGAGAACCGCTGATCCCAAAAACTTCAAACTCGACACTGCACTGCCATGTGCGCTGACTAATATATCTGGCGGATTTCGACTTCGAACAGTGGCATTTGTCGAGTAATCAAGGTGCACGCACACATAGACAGTGATTTCTTCAATCTTAGTTAGATGCCCGTTTGTTTGGCTTTTTTACGTTCCATATCGTTCTAGTCGTATCTAAGGACAGGGAATAGAATGCTATTACAGCCCAATTAAACTGAGGAAAACGGTAAAACGCTTTAATCTTCAGTAGTAAAATGAAGAGATTTCTGTTATAAACTATTATGAATCCAAATAGACGTAAAGCTATGATATTTGATCTCTTTTAAATGCATATTACTTATCTTTTCTGATTATTAAGAAACTATTGAGAACCATGGGGATCGCGCAATTATTTTAAAATCTAAAAACATATCAAATAAGCAGATGAAAACAGTCATTATTTCAAGGAGGATAACATTTAATACTTCCTAAAGAATAAATGCAAAACATTAAAAAAGAAAACCCAGACATATAGATTTTATATATAGATATATAGATGATTATTTTAATTTGTAATTTTAATTTCTTTTGTAATATGTTTAATTAATCGTATCTTACTTTTGAAATATATTTCTCATCTGTAATAGATAGCGGGTGTTAGAGACAGAGAAACAAAGACAAAACAGAAAAAAGTCGCACTGTTCATTATAGAGATGAATTGACACAGACACAGGCTTGTTTATTTATTTGCTTTGCCATAGATAATGAAAATAAATACTACAATACAAAATTCTAAAAGATTATAATTCTTTCACTTGAGGAAATCAAAAGAAATGACTACCCAGAAATTTCGAGATTATGCGCAAAAGAGAAAATTAAATTAAAATGGAAGCACATTGTACATAAGCTGGCGGAAGTACTTGTGTTACTGTTTAGGAGACAGCCGTATGGTTTCAAAGCTAATATTATGGGTCATTACTAGCTAGTTCGAACCTCACTGGTTGCCTCAATACTTTGATAATTAAGCGTTGGATAGTTAAATGAAGATTACTCTCAGTGCTACCGTGATGTCACCCACAGCCACCTTTGCTTGGCTGAATTCTAAGGTGATAAATGTTCAGCACTTGAGTGACATCGGTGCTTGACTTGCTGAGTCAAGTAGAAGTCGTTGCGAGTGTTATATTGTGGAAGACAGGAGTTACTGTTCAAATAACCGGATGTTTTTGAGTATCAATCAGATTAAATATCTAATATATATATATATGTTTTGGCATGTGGAATGAATTATTGTATATTGCATTCATCAATTCATCGCCCATATTTGCCAGGAAAGACCAGACCGTATCATCTATTGGATTGAAAATGTCAAAAGCTGAACGAGTTTGTACGATTACAAAGTAAAACGCCAACCCTCCATAACATGGCTAGATAAATCAACGGGGTTATTATCACAAAGCACTAATCATACTACAATTTGTTATAAAATAATGAACGGACAGAATCAAATGTCTAGTTTATTGTATTGTCCCACGGGCACCAATCACAGTATATTTTGTATTCGATGCATTTACTTTTTTTAATTCAGGCAAAGCTATTCGCATTAATGGAAGCCAATAAATCGATTGAACCAAAATTCGAAACAAATGAATAAATATCGGAAACTTATTTATCATCAATTATTCTAAAAGTGGAGTTTAAGGTGTTATTGCTTTGATTTAGATTTTATCTTTGAATGGCAAGACAAAGCCGATGGGAAGTACTTTTCTGTTATGTATAATGCATCACAGAACTTGGCCAAAAGGTTGAATTGGAATATCTTAGGAAGAAACTATAATAATCTCTTTCTAATTGTATCCTCTTTCTTGTTTTTCATTAGTAGGCACGGGTATGACTATTATGCTCAATGCTTTTTTTCCTTTGACTGGGCACGATTATTATCATGACTAAAACGGCTCAACACACATATTAGTCGTTTGACTTCTCTTTGCAAAAGCAAAGGCTAGGTTTCTTTAGTCAGACCCAAGTCCAAGTTGACTTTGTTTTCCCCCGCAACAAGAACAATCCTCACATAATTTCACTGTTTGTCTATCATGTCACATTAAACCAAACCTATATTTGAAAATAACATTTCCCTACCGTGATTCGAACTGACAAGTTTTTATATATCTACGAATTTATTCATTATATGTATATACAATAAAAAAAACATTTGCAGTTATCATCTTCAGTCGGAATAGAAGTAGGAGTTTGACCCCGCAACAGCCCGGTTTGTTCATTTTATAATTCCTTCAGACTAGACCTTTTTCACACGGCTGGCCGAAGCCCAAATCATGAACATTTGCAAGTATACAGCTGATTTTTGAGATTCCTTTCTTCTGTGACTTCATACACGTTTAATTTAAATTGTAAAAATAATAAATTGTTTGAAACTCGTACGTAAAGGAAAACGAATATGAAAAGATGACACGAAAATATTTCATTTTCCTAATTTGTATTCGTCTATTCTCTTTTGTTTTTTTTTGCTTAAGAAATATTTTTCATGTTAATATAATTAATAAAATATATTAGTATCGCAATTTGGGCTTTTTTCCCGGTCGATGCTAATATATTTAAATTATGACTAGACAATGTCTATCTGACGTAACTGACCATGTTTATAACAGCTGCTATCCTTATTGCTTTTTGGAGTAATCAGGGTATGTCTGTCTCCGCCTTTCTGTCTTAATATATTCACATGATTATAATACACACCAATCTGAATTTGATTTTATTCACTCTTTAGTTATCTACTCTTTGTGCTTTATATTGTTGTTTGGTTAAAATAATAATCACATAAAACCATATAATTTCTTTGAGTAACATATAATTAATTTAATTATTAATTTATCAAAATTAATTATTCTTCAATTTTATAGTCTATTTTTTCGTCATATGTTAGCAGTTAGCCATTTATGAGAGAGTATATACTCGTACATAAGTTTCTCTCGTGTATAGATCGACTCTTGATTTGTCGGCAAGAAATAATTATTTAATGATACGCTGAGTATTTAGGTCTATGTAAGTTATTCAGGCGAATCCAATAACACATTATAACTAAAAAAGACAATTTCATAGCATTTAAAATACATTTAACGAAACTTAATACTTTGGCTTGCTTTCATGAGACATAAAGACAATCTGCTGCATTGTGTATCTATCTCTAAACTATAATATCATCTTGATATGCATTATTAGTTTAAGTGTTAAGACATCGAAACAGTTTTATTTATTTTCATTAAATATATAGATACTGTGATATCATATATGATATTCTAGCCGATGTCGTGCTAAGAGCATTGACATAGATTTCTAAAATAATATTATAAAATCATCTTGGTGAATTTCGTATCCGAAAGGCACCTTACCCTTTTTCTATTCTTAATTAATATCTCCATTGTTTACTGGGAGTATCTTGTGAATATTGTTGTAAAGTTAATAATTGCTATTAACCCCTCCCACAGTGCACGGATGTCAAACGAAAGATATAGTTACCCCTAATCTTTTGCCTTAACATTTAGTCTTAAAAGCATTACCTGCACAAGGGTAGATACAGTAAGTTTTGTATCTTATCTTCATTGGTTCTTTCAGTTTTTCAGTTTTTACGTAGTTATTATCGTTCTGTTATTTTTATTTTCTTTTATTTCTTTATAGATTATTCATAAGAACCACTTAAAATTGTGCTGGTGGGGATATGAATAAACATTGAAATTACAGATTCCATTTAATTAATATGTTTCAGCTAAGAATAAATTGAAAATTACGAAATAAACAATAATCAAGCAAACAGTCTGACATTTCCAAAAAGTAACACAGCAGACATTTCACAAATGTTCGAGGTCCTTGCAGGTACAGTTTTATTTTCAATGCAGCTTATGGAAATTCAGGCAGTTCCGTAATGCAGTAACTGAAATAACTAAATAACATCTAAAACAGATTAAATAAATCAAAGATTTTGCCGTACGCTCCATCATTTTAAATTCCATCTTTAGAACACTTTCTACTGGGCGTGGCTTGATTGATTGCATATTTCTGCTAATTACAACCTTAGCTTCCGAAAATGTTTTATTGAAATGTTTTAAAATAAAATGCTTTTAGGCCGAGATTTTCATTCACTGCCCACGCTTTTCAAACACTCTAATTGCTGTCTTAATTTATGAGACGAGATTCCATTATCAATCATCTTTCTTGATGTTATTAGGCTGCTTGGCCTAACTCCTGACAGAAATAATTACGTATTTAACATCGGTGCCAGGGGTCGATGTTTAAGTGTTCCCCCATTTGAAAGTCTTGCTTAACACAACCTCCCATCATTGACCTTCAGTCGCACTAAGCTAAGCGTAATGAATATAATTATATCGGTCCCTGCAGCTAAGTGCCCTTCGTTCCATACAGTCGTAAGTTCAGTCCCAGGGTTAGGCAATGCGAGATGACATAGTGGAAGATTTCGGAAAGTTGGATGATCCAATCCCTCAGAGGATCATCGGACGAGAAAGCAAGAGGACAATATACTCATCGTGGACGAAATAAAACGTCTCATTGATAGCAACTCTAATGTTACAGGAGACGACGTACACACGAGGAAAGCCACAGGGATGCAGAAACAAGAATAACAAAATAATTGAACATTAAATGCTGTCCAGCTCACCTCGTTCAATCACCGTATTTATGGTATTTACACGTGTTTAAAATTGTGTTTACCCCCGGATTTTACAGAGAAATGAATATTAGTTTCTTTATCTTGAAATGTGTGCACAATGTGAAGGAGTAAGCGCACTGTTAGTCTCAGAAGGAAAAATAATTTCTATCCTAACTCACGTGGATGCATACTTGATTAAGTATATAT
>VCCN01007298.1:3410912-3422621 GCA_006491835.1 Architeuthis dux
ATATGTTCCTGTTTGCACGGCACGGCGCTGGTTTAAGATGTGTTGAAGAGGAGATGAGTCTTCATGATTTCGAACGTCCAGAAAGGAAGCCATTCTTTGATGACGACACATTTAGGGAAGCAGTAGAGGTACAGTAAGCTCTTAGGAATAGTGGGGACAAGCAGATCAAGCGGTTTTACCTATTTTACCGATTGGTATATGGGTTCCACATGAACTGACAGGAGACTAGACAAATCTCCTATATGGGATCTATGCATCCCTGTTTCGAAATTGAACGATTTGGGAATCGAAGTTCTGCCTCATCCACCTTATCTCCTGACCATTCTCCTACAAACATCTTGACAACTTTATAAAGAATAAACAGTTCCAAAACCAAGCAACTGCAGTAGAAACCTTTAGGTAGTTTATTGAGTCTAGGGATATTGATTTTTACTTGCAATTTTGAAAAAGTGAAATGAATCAACTAATTTTGAAAAATGAAATAAATCAACTAAATCTTTAGTCATTAGAAACAGATGTTAAGTGACGTTGTATTCTCCGAAGCGAAAGTCATGTGCGAAATAATGTCTGAAAACATTAATAATAACGTAGGCAAAATTATGCATCAATAAAACGACTTAGTATTGAGCTGCAATATTATGAATTAGCGATTGTGTTAAAGCGCTCAATTGTTAAATTGTATCATCTTAGAATACAAATTCATCGTAGCCATAAAATGGCCATGTACTGGGTAGATGCAAAGGTTTTATGATTTTAATGCATATTTCAGCTGCATAGCGCTCAATTGCATTGTAAACTAGTCCAGTGTTGATTCAATGGGTTCTTCAGGGAATCGTGTTAAAACCGCTGACTATACTATTTGTGTTGTATGGAGCAAAACCAAAGGTAGTTTTAAGGTGACTCCTCTAGAATAACTTTCTATGTCGGCTCCATGGTCGTTTGCAACCTTAGGATGGACATTGCCATGCAGCAATCTCAATGGTAGACATTCTTGTCTAGAAAAAGGTCATTTCGGTTTCAATATGTAATTCTAACGATCCAATTGCTCACTGTAGCGTTGCAGTATGTTTAGTTTGCAGTAATTCCAAATAAAGACTTTTCCTTGGAGCACACCAATCTCAGATAATACGCTCCTCATCAGTTGATTCCGTTTACCTTGAAATGTTGGAGAGTATCCTGGATTGAGCCACAATTTAATTATTTTGGATTCTCGTAATAAATTGTTGTTTTCTATTAAATCACCAGTGACTATACTAATCCCGTATTCATGTGGAACCAATTTTCCTAGGCACCAAGTTTTAATAAGGCTTATAAACGACGCTATTGCATAAGTAACAAAGATATGGATAAGGATGAAAGGCATCTCTAAGATTTCCCTAACAGGCAAAGGCTGGGGTTGGAACCTTTGCTTCAACCTTATATATTCTAAGGAAGACAAAGTCATTTCCAGCATACCAACGCAAATAAAATCAACACAGATCAGCTTAGTTTTCATCGTCTGAGTTCTGGGCTCAGTAAGTATCATTCAGAAACAATAAATACATTCATTTGACCGCCGAGGACCAGTTCTTCAGACAGTACTTTACTGTATCCAATTTTAATATGGTTGTTCATAGAGATAAGTCGAAGGCAGAGCAACTACGTGTAAGGATTCCTATAAAAACAGAAGGAGCGGGAATGTGGTTACCGCAATTCAATTTTCAACAGGCGTGAATGCACAGGGAATAACATGGGTCCAGGGAAACTGTGAAAGACCGTCTGGACTATTTCAAGTAGAAAATAGAATTAAGAAATGCTGGCATTTATCGGCAGGGCAATGGAACCGGCCAAATAATTCGATTCCGGCCTAGGGTAAATAGCCAGTAAAAGCAATTACTTGTATTGTCAAACTTAACGGGCTCCAATCTTTCAGATCATATATCTGTAATAAAATAATGTCAGACATTCAAACATACACCTACGGTCTTTCGTTCTTGCGGGCTGAATAGAGCAATCAACACGAACTTTAAATCATTATAGGTGTATTAAAAAGTCGATCGTGGTGAGTTTCATTTAGAGGTAAGCCAAAAACGCACTTGTAAATATTGTTTTCTTTTAGGTAATTTTTATAAAAATATCACTCCATTTTTTAGAAAATGAACCAAATAAAGCTAAGGATTTGAATAAGTACAGTTTCCCTAATCCTTAAACTAGCTGGAACAGCTACGTAAAGATGTTTTTAAGTTGGTACATAAGAAGAATAGTTTAGTACTTTTTCCAAGTTGGATAGCATAACTCGTAAGTCATGCGTGTTAACTGATAGAGTATGTGTGCTGTATGGTCCTATACCATGTAGGAGCCTCTTGTATAACGAGCTTGACTGCACTCAGAAAATAATTATATCTTAAACCTCTGGTCTGAGAACTTCATACTCGTTTCAGCAACAGTCGTATGATCTAGGAGTACTTAATCAAGAGAATTGTGCAATAACCAATACAAATAGAACGGATGTCGTACCAAGACCACAAAGTATTGCAAAGCAGTTGATAAGCTGGCATGATAATATGTTAATAAATAATCATCCAGGTTTTTTTCCCTTTTAGAGAAACTATGCAGGATCAGTGCTGGGGTTAAGAACCCTGAAAAGCCCAATTTCTAAATATTCATCCTCACGATATTTTGGAAACCTTCCTCTGCAGCAGCTCTGGCGGGACCGGCGTTTTCTTATTAGCCTCATCCGTCAGGAGAAGTCCCGCATCAGGATGCGAATACTTTCTTAGATCTTGGTTTGCGAAGACAAAGCCAATAACTCTTGTTATGAAAAAACGTGTCAACCACTTTCATTAAATACAAAAGAAAAACATATGTAGGGTTTCAAACATTGTTCTTGATCAGCGATCTATATGGAATACATAGATAAACGTGTTTTATGTTAGGGCATACATAATATAGTTTCCTACTTTTTGCAAGAGTAAAATAGCTGCTTCTTTTTTATTGTTTATTAATTGGAACATTTATCGGCAACTTCCTATCCAGTTGAAGCTAGGATTCTCATTGACGCCTTATATTGTAAGTAGTACATTCAATGAAACCAGATTGCAGTATCGTGTTATAGGGGTAAAATAAGCTATTTATTTATAATAAAAACTGAACCAAACGCCCAACACATATTGCAGATAATGTTGCAAATAAAACATTTGTTGTATATTACCGCAGAACAGAAATCACTAAGACGAAGAGACGATAATAATCAAAATAGTTTTCATTGAAATATAATTAGAAAACACTGCACTCTAAAAACACTGACAGATCAAAGCACAGTTCTAGTAGTGTCTGTTATATTTTTCTTAATTACATATAATAATCAAGGCATCACTTTGCTAATACTATCAAAGCAACATTTCCTACCGCTACCATCATCGCCACAAATCATGTTACTAATCAAATAGTTGTTAAAGAGATTGTAATTTCAGTTGCTGTTCGTGTTGCAGCCATTGTTGATAATGATTGCAATCATTAAAGAACTATTAGCCTATTGAATTAATCATCATTGATAGCAGAAACAATGATGTTCCCCATAAGATGATTGATATTATTTATGATTACCATACGGATGACTGGAACGTTAATGATCGCATTGATTAAGATAATTAAAATGAGAGCGAGTAATTCAGACCGGTCAGTCATTATTGTTTCTGTGCGATAAAAAATAATTTATCTGCACTGAAGATATTTTGCTCCTAATGCTATTCAAAGAGGTGCGGAGTTGGGTAGCCGTTACCGACACGGACAACGGAATTAGCGAACCGAGTTCGACTTTTTCCCGAAGCTGCTTACGTTCACTTCGCACCAATATCTTTGGGAAAGACATGAATCCACCTCTCCTTAAATTATGGGTATATAGCAGGACACTCGGAGTATTGTAAGGGGGTTTATTTTACAGATTGGCAGTTGTATAGCCGGTCCCCAGTCCAGAAATGGGGAGAGTTAGGCACCCTGGTCCCGTAAAGACCTACAATTACTACAGAAACAATGAATGAAGATTCTCCAATGGAGACAAAATCATTGCCAAATGTGCCTTGTCGCTTGGGATGACCTAATATTATTATCATATTAATGCTATTCAAAGCAGTCAATTGGATCTTTGCACAGGTTGTATTGGCTAGAATATGTCGACCGTACTTTCTCGTGTTAATTTATCCTATTGTGTTAACGTTCAAATGAGAGGAACATCTCAAATGTCAATATTGACTCTTGCATTGTATGATTGATGGCGTTTTACGATCTTCATGAAAACAACTGCTTTTCTGTAGGGAGACACATTCCAATAGTGTGGATTTGGGACGCAAAGGGAATAGAGTGGTTTGGCCCCATTGGGCGGCTTCCTCGGTTATGCGAAGCAACATATCAACAATTGAAATGCGTATACTTTCAATTTTAGTATAAAGTAAAAGGCCCAATTAAACAGCCTAGTGGTCAAAATAAGAGAGCATATTAATGAAAATAGACTTTGTTTGTTTGTTTTTTTCTAGATTTGACCCAAATAAACGGGTACCCTGATTAACTGATAAGCAAATTAACTATAATCTACTACAATCAGTTTTCTTTTTGTACTGCACTGAACTTCGTAGACAAAGCTCTGGTAAAAATCGGAGAAATATTCACTATTAATAACAAGGAGTGTAAATTACAATCCAGTGACGTATCATATTTTATAAGGGATTTTTTCAACGCTGAATTAATGAATGCAGATTCGTGCCAGGTAATATGGATCCCTGCAAGGGAAAAATGTAACTGTCAGTTTCTGATGATTTATGAACTTTGAAATGAATTCGCTTATAACTATCGGCGCTCAGATATACACATTCATGTTCTTGATATTGTTGTAGTAGTAGTAGTAGTAGTAGTAGTAGTAGTAGCAGCAGCAGCAGCATTGTATCTTCACAACAGAAATATCTGATAGATATTATTGGACATCACTTGAGAGCAAGCTTTCTCAATTTTTCAGGACTCTCCTCAGTATACTTTCCGACTTCATGCTGTGGTTTGAATCGTCTCTTCTGTTCATATGGTCTCCAATTCTTCTTCGATGTTGTTCTAAAGACTATGGGCTTGACCGTCGCTTTCTTATCCTAGCATCTCTGCAACTCTCAGGCAAGGTCCTGATATTTATATTTTCATCGCACCCTGTACACACTACTATCTATTTGACCGGCTAAATTGATTATCTGAATATTTTCCCTTTCATTGTTTACCACTTTAGTTCTGATGTATTTTCTATTGAAATTGTTGTCGGTATTCATACCATTAGAATTCCGCCTTAGATTCAATTTTCTTTCCTTAGTTTTTCAAATATTGTTTTCAAGTGGTCTAGCAGAATGAAGTCAGTACGTATGCGAACTAACATAATGAGATAAAGAATAATTATAACGACACATGTAAGTGTTCTATTAAAAATCCTAACCGAAACTAGAAAAGAGAGTTTTGACTTGTAGTAGGAATAAATTCAAGATAAGCAAAGAACAAGCATCTTTTCTTTTCATTATAGAAACACCTGAATAGCAATCATAAAATAATCCCATTAGCGGGAGAACCAAAAGTAATGACGTTCGTTCAATGCTACTCACCTGTCTTTAGCCGCACTCCCATATCTATAACGTACACTAGATCGCTGAGGTAGTCCAATGTTATCCATAAGGCAACATATTTTTTCTGTAGTTCCCCAAATGCCGATCGGGCAACAATTAACAAGATGTTGTAAATGACGGCCATGGATGTGACAGCTAGCCAACGGTAATAGAAGTTTCCAGATGGGTCAACTACAATACCGTGCCAGTATCTGAAACGAGAAAGAAGAAACGAACATGAAAGACCAGTCAAAATTGAAGCAAGCAAATGACACTAGACAGGGTGGGTGAAAAGAAACTCCCTATTGGAAATTGGTAGATTCTGATTAAGATGACTACATCTAGATTTGCAATATTCACAAACGTTACACTTTTAATAGGGAGTTAATTATCAGCCATCCCGTAGAGAGTGTTTGATTTTCATAAAAAGAATATCTCATCCGTGATATATTGGTATAATTATAAAAGCTAATGTCCGTTGCTTTCTGATGCACAAAACACATCCCGCTATGTTTTTGTTCATATCCAAGGGTGTAGACTAGATACACCTTCTATATTTTGCATTAATAATCCTATACACATCCAAGCGTTAATGTGTATGCTGCTCATCTCAGCTAGGTGGGTACTAGAACCATAACAAATTGCAGCAATTATCACGGACCTCTTTAATACACATTTTCGAATGTATTGCAATACTGTGATTATCTTCCTTGCAGTTTTAATGTTGGTTTTAATTGCAGGAAAATAACATAACGTTAGTCGTGAACAGTGAAAAATACTTTTGCGTATTTAAGGCAGATTTTAGACAGTCTAATTTTAAATATAGTGTCATGTCAATATTTTCAATCCAAAATTACTTCGAAAATGCCATGATTAATGTTTGCCGACAGAAAAATTAAAAATCTGTAATCAGAAATCTTCCAAAAAATGTATAATTAGTTAGTTTAATCATTGCTTAATTGAATATCGAAAAAATCACTTACTTTTGACTCAACATATAGTGAAAAATACATTAGTTTACAGCGGGTGTCTGACACCTGTCAAAGTTCAAATGTCAAGTGGGTCTTCAGTAACCGTTCCATACTCATAGGTGATGAAAGCCTGCTTAAATCTACGAGCGCCTCCTCGGATAGCTGAAGTATGAATGACCAAAATTGACAAAACCTGATATTATTCAAAATGGCAAAATATATCCCGAACATTAAACACTGCCACATGACGAGCAACACGCTAGTGTTAATCTAAAACCCAAAATGTTAAAGAGAACTCAGAAACAACATAAAACAATAAGCTTAGGACACCTCGGCGTAAAGTAGTGATTAGCAAACTTGTCACGCAGTCTATTAAGGCTATAGTGAGTTAGATCATCACCAGGCACCCAACAATTGTGGCCTTCTGTCAGACTAAGATAAGCTTGTTAAATAAATATTGGGCGCGTTGCCACAGACAAGTAGTTAGCAAGCTAGTCTCACATACCGTTTCTACTACAGTGAGCGATGCCCACTGGATGTCGTATTAAGCTAAGCGTAATAGTTAACATGTCTGACTGCCGGCCGCAGGGTCGAACTCCGCTCCTACTTCTATTCAAATTGAAGATGATCACTGCAACTTTTGTATAAATTCGTAAATATATAAGACTTGTCGGTTTAGTTCAGTTGGTAAGAGAGCCGCCTAGAAATCACTAGGTCGTGACTTCAGATCACATAGGGAAATGTTAATTTTATATATCTGTTTGGTTTGACGTGACGTGATAGACAAACAGTGAAGAGTGTATTCCCCTAAATTTGGTGAGGATTGTTCTTGTTACGGGGGGGGGTAAATAAAGTCAAATCGCTTGAATTGTTTATCTCAGTGTGCTCTATTTGCATTCATTTATTTAATCACTAGTTCATTCCCGTGAAAGATGTACGTATATATTTGAATATCTATGGGATGATGTTTTAGAAAACAAACTACTGAACTCGTTACAGCCGGAGCGTCCATTGTCTCAAGTAGCTGGTAGGAGATATCTTTAAGTTGAAGAGTATGTACGCTTATAAATAGAAAGCGAAAGTCAAGTCAATTTATAATGTTTTGCAAATAATTACTGCGTTATTAGCAGAATCAGAGTTCCTGCTAATCAGATATTGATAACCCTCTACTATGAGTCTGGTGTTCCTTCTTCCTTTTTGGGGCGATGTATATGGTTATTTAATTGATTACACTCTTTTCTATCCCAACGCAAAGTTGGCTGTTCTACAAGATAGACTTCGAGATCATTCGTGTATTCAACATAACCGTATATGTCGGAAATCCACCCACGAGATCTTCAGGATACACATGGGAAAGACATTCTGTGGAGAGTGGATTCCTCTGTGCCATGACATATGAATAACTCGTGTTTTTTATCATATGTAAATCGATCCCGTCAATAAAGAACAAGTAACGATCAAACGTATGAATGTTTTCCTGAAAGACACAAATAGTCAAACTATTTAGAGTGATGATCAGGCAAGCTAAACGATAATCTGATCAACACAGGATATTCAATAATTATAGTTTAGCTACTCAATTCAGTCTATGGAAAGGTCAAACTAAAGGCCTGTAGTAACTTGCGGATGTAGCTGTGTGTTGTACTCTAGGGTGTGAATGCTTTGTAATCTTTCCGTGCAAAATCATATTTATGTTTTCAGAAAATTCGTTTTCTCAATCAAATTATCCACTCAAACGTGCCTGGAATATTTTCATCGACACCAATGCAATGGTTCTTAATAAACAACGTGTTTATTCGCCCAATGGATTTGCAGGATTATAGTTTCAACAACATTATCCTCGGCTTCCGGAAATCAACAAAAAAATGACATCACAAGGGCTATTCAAAATTGTAAATAAACACGGCGATAATTTCAACAAAATATTCTCCGTGATTATTTGAAATTTAGAAGAGATTGGCCATCCAGAACTGAAAGTAAACACATCTGCTGTGTCAATGAACAGTTATCCGAAGTTTGTTATGACTTTAAAACATGGGATAAACTGATTGATAGATCAATAATATTTAGCTGCATTTATCCACATGTGTACAGACATTTGATTTCTCGTAATATTTTCAAACTAGAAAATGTCAATACAATCTATCCGTGGTGTTTTCAATTTTAGCAGAAACTAGCAGATGTTCCCGGCTTTGCCCGGGACAAAAGACATGAGAGGTAACATTAAATGCAGCACAACGATCATATGCACACAAACTAATCTGATTTTCTCTCATAGCGAATGAACATTTATATAAATGAAGTGAAATTCGTGATAGTTTATTTAATTTATTTAAACAAAAAAGAAGGTAAGAGTTCTATGAATTTGTTTTTTAAATGAGAACAAAAGCCAATGGCAAGCAACAGGTTTTCAGACTGTAAATTTGACTCAATATTAGAAACTTGTTTAGCATTACTCTGTCATAAATTGTAATGGTACCGCTGCACCATTGGACGTAAGAATCAATGCCAAAGGATAATTCATGTAAATCATAACAGATTGTTGTACACCCCCATAACATAACAGTACCTTGATCTTCTGCCACAATCGTACAATGGAAATTTGGCATGGAAGAAAGGCCCTTATGAATTTAATTCTTTTATAGGTCGTTTGATATGAGTTCCATGTGTGTGCACATCTGAGATTTATGAATGGCAGCACAGACTCAAATACTGATGGCTAAACACGTAGACGCAAAAATAACGAATATTAGCAATTCATTGTTAAACATAAGTATTCCTTGATAAAGAAAAAAACGTTCAAACATGACGAAAGTTGTTCCTAATTACTGGATAACGTTTGAACGTTTTGAAAACAAAAATAATTTATTAGGATTAGTGTATTTTCAATGAAGCTAAAATAGATTGCTCTAACCAAAAAAAGGGAAGTTTAGCAGAATATTTACATTGTAAATCTAATAACAGCTGTTATGAAGACAGACACAAAGGGTGCAGTGCTGCATTATAAGTATATTGTAAATCGAACCTCAATTTTAGAGTCAATTCACTCGTTACCACCTTAAAGGTTAATGCTACTGCTGACAGGGTTGTGAGAGCCAAAGATCACTACTAATTTAAATGATAGATTCATAGAGTTGCCGATGATCCAATGGCTAAGACACTTGTCTTTCAACTTCCAGGTCGGATGTTTGAATCTTAATAGTGTTCCCTAAATTGTATATTCCACTTTGCTTTATGTGTGCACACAGACAAACAGGAATGTAACCAACTTCATATAGAGAGAGAGAGAAGTTAGGTAAGTTTTGGAATATATTTTTCTTAAGCAGAATTACCAAAGTAAATTGATAAATGAGAAGAATCCAGGGAAATACTTGTTTTTCCAATATTCCCTGCTGAATTAAGGTGGGGGTGTATATACAATCAAATACGGTATATTATACGGTATATTACGGTATATTATCTTATATTAAATGTAAGGTTTGGCAATGATACGGAAAATTCAAGATATATTCTTTTGGTCCGTCTTTATTTTGTTTGTTTAGCAATAATTGTGATTTGTTTGTTAACTGGGGAAATAGATTTGCAGAAATGTCAGACAAAAACGCGTAAATACGTAGTTTTTGTCTGACATTTCTGGAGATAAGTTATTGTAAATAGTCAATCATTTTTATTTACCTGTCTGAATCTTTCTTATTTGGAAAACAATTCAATTAAAGATAAGCCAAAAAAGGTTTTTAAAATGATTGTAGATTTGCGCAGTCAGATTTTCTTCAAAGTTCTATTTTTGGATGCTATCGATACAATAGGAAATGCAGAGTCTTAATCGACAAAATCCGCACGCTAATTAGGTAGCCTCGTTTTGTTACAAATAGTAATACCAACGGAGTATAAATAGCGCTGTTCGTTCGGCCATTTTAAGCATTCTGATAATAAACGTGGTGCCTAGCCTTTTCTTCTATTGAAGAGAGAAGAACGTTTGTTCGTTTTTTTTTTCCGGAAGTGGTTCTACATTTTTGAACGCCATTTTGACGCCTTGTACTGTAAAACGACAGACCAAGGAAGACCGGGCTAACAGGGACATCCAGCTTTTCTGTGTCTCTTTTTATTTTTCTTCCTTTAAAAATGGCCGACGAAGGTGTCAGCCCAGCAGTAAGGTCCTTGTATAAAACACCAGACACGGGAGAAGATGAAAAGAAAAAGAAGAAATAAATAAACCGGGGTATAAATGAAACGAAACAAACATAGAAGAAAATAAACAGTTGAAGGGGGGTGGGAAGGAATTCGACACAGGACGAAGGAGCGACAAACGGGGGCTCTCCTAACCAATGGAATACCTCGCTCAATTCTCAATGATGTTACAGAGATCGTCCAGAGATGCCAGGATTACACCCACCTCGTTAAGGAGGATGGTCTTCTGGTAGATCTGTCTGAACTGAGGAACATCTAACAGAAAATGGTGTCAGTCTTTGCAGTTGACAGAAAAAAAAATTGTCAGGTCTGCGAAAGATGTGACAAATTCACTCACTGGAATGGGGGTGAATCTTCAGCAAGTTGTCAAAGGCGAGGGCTTTGCCAATTTGTTTGTACTGTTATTAGATGAAGAAAAGTGCATAGCAATAACAAAAAGAACTTCACACGAAGGACCACATATTTCGTGTGGAGTACCTTGGACGAATGCGGACCAAAATAACAATATACCAGGTTTCTGGTTACGTTTTTGGTGCTTATCTCCTTAAATCTGTAAGGTTTGCAGTGATCTTGATCATCTCGCTGTAACCTGCAAGGAGAGGAAGGCCATTGGTTTTTCAAACTCAGGAATCATCTCCGTCTACCTCCACCTTTGCCCTCCTCTCTCTCTTAAGGTGTCTTCCCCATCGCCAAAAAGGTATTGGCAACCCCGGAGAAATCCGCCGGAGAGTGGCAGGTGATGGGAATAGACGGAAGAATGGCCCAAGCAGCGGTTCCTCGGTAGAAGCTTGAACCCCAAACAGACATCAGTCAACGGAGATGGCAACCACTTCAACTACCCCATCTTTCCTCAAAACGTTAAAAAGGCCCCATAAAATCCTCCCCAAACTAACCTATAACGGAGCCGGTTACACCGACTTCTCCAAAGCAACGACCCCCCCCCC
>VCCN01007298.1:3455956-3466346 GCA_006491835.1 Architeuthis dux
GGCCAATGCTTGTTCGATCTTCATTGGTTGCCCTACTTTTCTGGCCATCCGCTTGTCAAAGTTCAAGTTCAAATATAAAGGTGAATGCTGTACATCCTTGGTAAACAAGCTAAATAGTCTCACAAACCCTTTCTAATGAGTTCAGTACTATCTGTGTACCCCCATCATTTTGGCCTCTTGTAAGACTAGCTGAGATGTCAATATCTAAAAATATGCCAATATTTGCTGTGGAACAATGGTTAGGAAAATAATCACACACACCATTGGTAGTTCGAATTTTATTAGGTGCATTCAAACTACTGGCTTTCACTTGAGCTCGAAAACAGACCTTTGGCACCGGTCAGAAATATGTAACAATTTTAAACACGAGGTCGGTCTCAATACACAGGTTGATATCAATTTGTACAACTGGCATTTCGGTATGATTTGTATAGAAATGGAAGGATGTTGTGAGATAAAAAGAGACGGACAGAGTAGATGTGGCCGAAGTCTCAAGTTCAGGAGCACCAAAGACTTGTCCTATTCGCCGTGATTGAGAGAAGATTGTCCATCTTCTAAAATAATTCCTCGGGGTTTTTGGGTACACCGTATCTTGTACAGATGTTATAATGATCTACAACCAGCCGCGGTAACTGGGGCGTTGGTAGGAGATCGGACGGCTGGCCCAGAGATCCGGTTTCAATCCTCGCTCGGGGCACCAAGGCACTTATAGTCAGTATCCACACTGATGAGTCGTAAAAACGACGAAACAGATATTCTCAATAGGCATTACTAGTATTACTATAACTACTGATTGCTTATGCAAACTGTGATATCACATGTAGGATTCGTTAAACAAATACGTTAAAACGTACATTCTCTCCAACCATTACGTGTATAGTAATATAGCGAATTCTATCCGAAGGGAAAAGTGAAACAATAATCACGGTTGTATTTTACCGCTCACTCCATTTAAATCCAGTATACATGAGAAAGGTGTCGGCTTCTCTTATTATAGTCCATTGACTTTAATGCTATTCCAACATTCGCTCTTCTGTACTCACAAACTAAATATTTTTAAAACCGATGACTAAGCCCCAACATTTATGATTTTCTAACTAAAATTTGTTTTAGCCAGTTTCGACACTTGGACTGTATGTTGTGCATTGGAAATCAGGAAAAAAAAAGATTGCCAGTGGTCAGGAATTAAGGTAAGCTTTAATATGACTATACTACGTATACTATTAATATTATCAGTAATAGTATCACTGTTACTTTTGCATCTTCTAGCTGTTACATAGGGGCAAGTGATAGTAAGTCTTATTTCTTCCTAACTTAAACACTATTGTATTCCGTATATCTCAACTTTCCTTCAGATCTCTCGCTTTTCTAGGCTTTTTGCAGGGGTGTTTGGACTCGTTCACAGTGATTCAGTAATTATGGGTATGACCATTATCCTATTATTGCACAACTCTCGAAAACAGATTTGGCTATATCCAATATTTTACCGATTGTCATTTCTTTGTCTACAAGATCGAGGCCTCAACTCCCAGCGCTGATAAGATGATCAGTTTTTATTCAAAAATCACTTTTCTCTCCGTTTAAAGAAAGCTCCTTGTTTGAGACAATAACTATTTGTGTATGGTCGATTCCAAGTCGTTTACACAAATCCCATTCATTGATCATACACATCATTATTCAATTATGCTTTTGGATCAGTTTCCTCATTGTTGTTTTTATAATAACATTTCGGATGGTGTACCCAGTAGCTTTTCTCGGGTATCTGTCGCATCCAGCAACCTTTCTTGTAATTTCGAACGGAACCTTTTATTTAATCCTATAGGACACGTTACTCAAATCGCTCGTATGTTGCGCCCGAGGCCTTTCCTACTACTACTACTACTACTACTACTACTACTACTACTACTACTACTACTACTACTACTACTACTACTAAACTGTATTTGCAACTGCAACTGTATATGTATGCACTACCTGGCCCAGGGTTTTAACTCTGGGTTTCCAGGGAACCATATGACCTTTAACAGCGATCTCATACATAAGAATATGTATATAGACAGCTGTGGAAGGCTGGAGAGTACATCTGCTGAAACGTTGGGATAAAACAACTATAAGGAAACTGGTCGGAAATAATAATTGTATGATAATATAAACACCTTGACAGAATTCATCAATTTATGGTATGCTTTGTTATCATGTAACTTTCCTCATTAACACGTATTGATTGGGATGGGGACTATATCCAACGACAATCGCCAGTGCTTCTGTGTTGAGCAGTACGAAAACAACTAGCGTATACAAGCGCTCCCCTAATTACAAACGAACTTTCAGAGATACGAACAAAGCTGTCTGTAAATTCAGACTTTGAACACTGCATCGGTTTGGGAGTTCAACCAAATAATGGTAATAAATGGCATTGATGTAGCTGCTCAGGTGCGGGCAAATACTCTCAGTATTTGTGTTCAACCTTAATGCAAGCGTCTGATACGTTTGGAGCGGATACGATTCACCTCAAGTTCACATTTTCTCATTATTAATTCTTACCGGTCTTATATTACGAGGTACATCTGCCAGTGTCTCATTTCGAGTGGAAATTCTCCAACCTCTTTTGATCATTATGGTCACTAACTTCACCTTTACTAATTGCTGTACATATTCTGTTCGCTGCTTCTGCTGTATTTGTTTCAAATTGGTTTTACTCGTTACTCGTGTAGGTATACTATTTTGAAAGTTTTATGACGGTAATTGATGCGTTTAGATTTCATTATTAAAAGGCATTCGTACATTTAGGTCACCTGTTATATCTCCATAACATCGTATCTATCAAAAACTTGCCTGGTGGCAATGGGTGTGTATGAAGGTAAAGCGCCAATCAATCAACACATCGGTATATAAGGCCATCTCTGGGGCTGTATTATACCCTCGAAGATGGGCCTTTATTAGGATTCAAACACTTTAAAAGAGTACGAATGTGTGCTACAAAGTGGAAATCTCAGTAATAGTCGTCTTCCAATGTTTATCATTTCGCAATCCAACATCTTTTATATATTCTTTTATATATTCATTTATTATTAAAACACACGATTTGGTAAAAGAAAAGTTGAGATATCCTACCCACTTCCTAGTCATATTCATTGTTTACTTTGGCCAGTTTCGGGCTTGTTTATCGATATATTCAGTGTTGTCAGTTATATAGATCGTGGCTTCTGTCCAAGTGTTTCAAAGAGTAGGAACGATCCAATTTCGGCTTGTTTTCAAAATTCCGACGCAGTATGTGCCAACCGATAAACCGAGAACCGTTTGGCAAAGTGTGTAGTTAAAATACTGCCCCGAGGGATCATAAGGTCAATATTTAAGTGTTTGTGTTTTGGCGATTTTAATTTAAGAGCTGACCTTGTTAAATACTTATCTTCATCACGATACAACATCGTGGGCTTCCCCCAACGCGTTTATAACGCATTAACCCTGGCAATCCCACCGCGAGATAATGGTTGCATGGTTGCCAATTTAGATAATTTCTTTCAATTTTTCGAATGTGGAAATCACTCTAAAATTAAAAGAAATTAAAAATAAAAAATCTAAATTGGCAACACAGGATTCGCAAATTCGAAAAATAAAAATAAAAATAAAAATATCTAAATTGGCAAACCTGGTAGCAAGCTAGTCTAAGAGACCATTACTACAAAGTAGTGAGTTCAATTGATTCTGGATGCTCTTAATTTTCGGCCTTGTACTAAAAGATTATACGCTTAATAAATTCTTATCACACCTTACCGTATGGTAATGGTTGGCGAGCTGGTCTAACAGATCATTGAAACTATTTGATCCGGGCTCTTTTGCCATGTTCCAGACTAATAGATATTATAGTTATACATTTATTTACAAAGTCGACTTTAACACGGCGTCGGTTTAAATGTGTAGGGCTCACAATAAGCTTGCAAACCACTGCACTACTTTTTAATTTATGTTTTGGACTTATAACATTTATATTTAATTTTGTATTTTTGCTATCGAAGTTACAGGGTCAAATGTTTGTCTTAGTATATAGTATATATTTACCTTTTTATGCATAAAAACCATTGAAGATACAATAATAATACAGTATTAATAATATTATTAATAATAATATTGTTATTATTAATTTTGTCTAGTGTATACCCTCATCGTAGTTAGTTGCTTTTTATCACAAGAATGGCTGTCCGAATCAACGTTGTGATAAAATCAATTAAAAATTAAGACGAATGTAAAAACTAGTCAAAATTAATAATAAAAATAGAGTGTTATAATACTTCATTCAATAATAGGAATGAATTAAATTATAATAATATTACGTACAAGTAGCTTTATTTTCATTCTGTTTGAATTGTTTACATTGCATGAGCGTATTAAGCGGAAGTGCTGGTCTTGTTTTTTCCGGTTCTGTGTGCGTGCGTCGTAACCTGTGTCCGGACGTTTCGCCGATACACAGTTAGCAGACATCAGTTTCGTCATTCGGATGCTTCGCCGAAAATCTCTATTCGATAAGCTTATTTTAGTCAGGTGTCAGGATACAATCGTTGGGTACTTAATAATAATCGAAGTCACTCCATTAAAAAGTTGGTCTGCAAGATGACCTTGATAAGAAACCCAACTTTTGTTATGGTAATGAAACAAACCTGCCTGTGTTTAGTGATTGGAAAAAGAAGAAACGAGGAGGAAAGTAGATTAAAAAACCAATAAACCAAACTCGCTATGAAATTAAAATAAACAAAAGATAGCAGGAAAATAAATGTATTCGGGGGAGCGTGAGAAAAACGTCTGCTTCCAAAATTCTGATTCATAAAACAAACAAACATTCAGATAAAAGGGACCCCAAAAAGCAAAGAATAAAGATAACTCTGCACAGTGTTCTTCTCTCTTTCATTCTTGTCCTTTGTACTCCAATTATCACACAACACGCTACTGTCACTTCCTTTCAATACAATCAATGGCATATCGACTAAGATCTGATCGATGTCTCCACGAACACCGCTTGTATAAACAAATGCTCGGTTGTGAAAGCCCACACCTCCATGCACAACAAGTTGACAAGGTAGAAAGGAGAGAGGAAATCGATAGGTGGCAACTATCACCTGCTTTTCACATCAAAATATCTCATCGATTAGCAGAAAAATCACCTGAGTAGTGTGCTCGTTTTCTTATTTCCCGTGTGTTTGGTTTGACTTCTCCAATACCAACACGGTAACAACAACAATAACGTTAAACTTCGTAGAAATCGTTTACTTTAAAGTTTGGCTCTATCCAGACAAAAAACCTAAACTGTATCATTGCTCACCATGTATTGAAATATACAGAAAATGGATATTCCTCTACAAAAAGGCAATGGAATGAATTTAAAGTATAAGAGAATACGAGGTCTGCAGGCTCGGTCATTGTGAATGTGACAGTCACACAGCACACAAGTTCATTCAATGGTGTCTCATAGCCGACTGAGTAACACCACACTATACGTTGTACACGCATAAGTAGTAAGGTCCCCTCTGATTGATTTTAAAGTTACACCAAATCCGCACAACCGCAAAATAGTTGGATACTTTCCGGACAGACCTCGTACATATATCACTGTTGAGTAATGATTAACAAACTATCCCCACATACTATTACTACCGTAGTGAGCTTGATTCACACTGGGCGACCGAAACATATGATCTCGTTCCCTACTAAGCCAAGTTTAGAGAATACTGTTCTTTCTCGTTTGTAAACTGACTTCAATATGTTTTTAAAGTATATAAAATATTGCAACAGAGCATTTTCTGTCATTCAAATACCGCAGGAATTTAAAATGTTTGATTGATTGATTGATTTGTTTGTTTAGCGGCACATCAACCCTTGATGGGTCATTTAATGCCGAAATCAGTTTAACATCCTAAAAATAGTGTCTTGCGAGTTTGGTAAACGGTTATTTTTTAAATTTTTAATTAGAGTCCTGTGGCTTTGGTGAACGGTTATTTTTTATAAAATAGAGTCTTGCGACTTTGGTGGCGCCTGTTTGGCGTTGGCGTCTGCAGGGGATGCTGTCGGCGTAAATGTTTGAATAGACAAGAATCAAAAAAGTTTTTAGAACAGTGCACTTAAATTACTTGATATAGTTAAAATGTTTCTCAAATAGGTAAAGGTTTTCTATTAATCACATGGAACCGGCTTACGAGATATCTTACAAGGAATGTATTTGTCGCGGAAAAGCTGACGAGATAACTCAAAGGCACTTCTTGTAACTACTTATGTTGTACTGAGAATATCATTCTAATTTTCCTACCTTAGTAATGAAATGTAGTTCTACATATTTTCACATAGTTGCGATATTCACGCCTATCGCTGGTCAATGTGATTTAGATAGCACACAGTAAACAACATCGTACCATTAAAAATGGGGACATCCGTGAAGAAACATTGTACATATAGTACTGATTAACTTGGCTATAATTTTGCAGGTTCTGCATCTTCTTACTTAGGTAGTGAATCAATTAGTGACTCAATACTAATCGTAGATGGTGAAGGTAGTGAAAGCAATGTTTTTGTGAAGTGGGTGACAAGATATCATGCGAGAAAGTTCTTTGGTCTTGCTCTTCTTACTCTGGAAATGAATCGGATAGTGATTCAACACGATTCATAGATGGGGACGAAGTCAATGCAAACAGTGATTTATTAGTGCGGCTGGCGAGATATTTCCTCAATATGACGTCGCAAATTGACCTTGATATCATATAGACACCTCGGGGGGTAAAGCGAGACATTCTTAACAGCAATTCCCACCTGGTGGCAAAAAGAACAAACATATCCAAGTCCAAAGTTGATAAAAGGTCTGAAGCGTAACTTTTCAGAACATCTTGGCTTGAAGAAATATTTAAGAGAAAGAATATACCAAAAAAGAATTACATATATTATTTGAGCAATTGTCTTCATCTTTGTTGTTTTATTACAACGATCCGGCTGATATGTTCCTCAGCTTTTCATAAATGTGATTTGAATCCGGATACAACATACCCCTAGGAAAGCAGAATAACATATCTTAAGAACAACAAAACGAAAACAACGTACTCATATGTAGTATAATGAAAACAGTTCCGCTTAGAACTTCAACAAATTAATAAATTAAACCAGAATGTATTGTAATAATCAGTATTGTATACCAAGTGGGAAAGAAAAAAGCATGTTGCGTTCCTTCATAAATGCATAAAATAAACAGGGAAGAGGATATATGCCTAGGAACAAATTACAACATCAAACGAAATATGCTAATATTAGGGTCATGAAAAGTTAGCAAAGACATATCAGTATATTTAAATTGATTTTTCCGTATCAGTTTCCTCGTCTTTGTTGTGTGTATCATGAGGTTTTGGGCGTTGAACTTTGTCGCTCTCGGTAACCTCCCGTGAATCCTTTATGCAATCCACGAGGGTATGTTGTTCGCTTTACAGTCACGTCCGGCGTTCTTCCTTGAAATATCCAGAAAATATGAATGGTAATTGTTCCTTACTATACAACTATACTCTCCACTCAACCAGTGTAATTTCTAAGAAACGAGATCCGCATTTTCAGCGCTTTTACCTACTACGCTCTTCCCCAAAAGTTACCAAATGCATCAAACACCGGAAGAAGGCCGTAAAGTAGAGCGATTGAGAAGTTTTAATTAAGACAACAAAGTCGAGAAAAATTATAAAAATATCTATGTATTATTAGTGCTACAGTAAAACTTAAGGAGATATTTATTTTTAAAAAAGCTTATTAAAGCACAATTGCAAGATTATTTAATATCGATAGAAGACACTGGACATCTTTTGACTAGTATTTGCTTCATCTTAGTTTCAGCTGCTTTACATCGTCAATACTCAAACCATCAGTCTACAGCATTGACTAAACAACGCAGATCGCAAATAAAGCATAATCTTGTGGAAGTCTGGTATTCCGTACCAGCTGCACTTGCCGCTTGAGTTACAAGAGCCCCAGGTTATTCTTCCGATCGGTCTGTGCCATGTTTTTTTTATGTTATTGTGTGTATGTATACTAGTAGTAGTAGTAGTTGAATATCAACTTGAATTTTTATTAGATAAAGCATTGTCAACCATTATTCATTTTTGACGTCGAGAGCTTATTTTTTTAATTTCCGACCTGCGCGGTTTACTCACTACCGGAGACTGACAGTCTGGGTAATTGTAATTTAAAGCAGGTGAAATTAGGACCAAAGAAATACTAGTCATTATCAAAAATTAACAATTGTTGGCAAAACTTCATCTAATAAATATTTTTCTTGATCGATTGTTGCTTTTGGCCGAAATAATTGATTACAAGTCATGATTCAAAAGCTGATTCTTTTCCTCGATTTAGGATTATCAATATATTTTAATATCTAATTGTAATGTCTAATGGTTATCGTTGGAGGTTGAGTAACAGCAAGTCTCCCAATACCACCACCACCCCCGAACTCAGCAACGGACATTCTCGATTTTCCTCGAATTTCTAATTCATCCAATCCTAGTTACAATGTTCTTGACACAGTTATAAGAGTGCAAACAATTATGGTCGCGACTCGAATCTTTATGTTCCACAGTTTTCTATTACTACACCTTCTTCTCATTTCAGCCCCTTTTTCTTCTAAGATTCCCCTTTCTTATTCTTCTTTTTCACTATCTTTCCTCCTCTGACAAACAGAATAAGTAAAGAGCTATCGAGGTTATGTGCCTTTTGCCTCTGTATATTTCAATGACGAAAACTGAACAACGAAAGAATTTTCTTCATACTTTAAATACAGTTTTTCTCCTTCAGTTGTTTTTGTTTCTGGAAGCGTTAAACGTTTAATTCAGGTAGTTCATTTTTTTGTCTCTATTTTCGTATCTTTCCGCTTTAATTTATTCCCATGATTTGATTTTTCTACCACTTTCACCCTTGAATCAATTTTTCTTCCTGCTCTTGCTCTCACTTAACTAAATGTTCACATCATGTTCTCCCTGCCTAGAATTGTCTCTCTCTTGTCCTTCCTTTGTTGTTTTTATTCTCTATTTATACCATTTTCCTACATTTTTATTTGATTTGTTGAAATTAAAACGACGTTCCTTCCATTTTGTTTTAGACCACATTGCATTCTCTTTCTTCCAGCCTGTTTTCATTATTCTCTTTTCTGCAAATGTCTCTCTTTTTCTCACTTTCTACAACTCCTACTTATCTAATAGCTTCCTTTATATCCATTTTATACCTTTCCTTCTATTTTTCCACTTGCCTTACCTTTATATTCGGTTATAATAAGAAAGATTTGCAAAGAAAAAAGCATTTCCTAAATAGATTTCTAGTGTGAATTAAATTGGTACTGCGGCCCAAGGACACAGCCTTTCTCAAACAAAAATTCATTAAAGAAAACTATTTTTTTCTTTCATCAATAAACGCACATCAGAATAAACATATACGCAAAAAAGTGCAAAAGCGAATCTACCTGAGAAATAATCAGATAAGTTCCACCACGACAAAACAAAAACATTGACGGATAAACACAAATAAAAATGACTTCATACCCAACAGGACAAAAGAGAAATCCGGAAACGGTGTGTAAAAATGGAAACAAGATTAATTATCGCCTAAATTGAATGATTGTCTCAAATCACAATGTTAGGTGAAATGATTCTCTCGAGGAAATAAATTTGACTGGCTTCATTCAGTAACTAATTAAGTTGCCTCTCTTTAAAAACCTACAAATCAAATGCCAATTTAATAGAATCGTGAATTTCCATCAGAATATATTATCATAACGTAATCATGGGATTTTAAAAGAAACAAGCCTGGCTGCTGTAGGGTCAAAGCCCACTCCTACTTTTATTCCAACTGGAGATGATTACTGCAAGGTTTGTATTGTATATATATATAATAAATTCGTAGGTATATAAGACATCAGTTTAGCTCAATTGGTAAGAGAGCCGCCTTCCAATCACATGGCCGTGATTCCAAATCACAGCAGGGCAATGTTAATTTTATATATATGTTTTATTGAACGTGGCGTTTACTCTCCTAAATTTGGTGACGTAGATGGTGTTCCGCAAATATTCCAAATGGCAGCATTCAAAATCTTAGCCATCATCATGGCTCGAACACAGTTGTCTGACACCAATGGTAAATGCTCAACAATCATAGGTAAGTGGTAGGAAAGCTAAATACAAACGTGTGGTATTTAATAACATTAGTTTAGTACAGCGAATGGACTGATGACAAAGGCGTTCAAGGTAGAACGGCTGCATTACGCAAACACAGTTATTAGCTGGATTTTAATCTAAGATTTTCACTGTATTATGATTTCGTTGAAAAATAGGTATTTGTTGTGCGAAATAAATGCCCTTTCTTCAACCTTAGAGTACAGACTTACTGATGT
>VCCN01007298.1:3730453-3747364 GCA_006491835.1 Architeuthis dux
ATCAATGTTTGTAGACTAATGAGGAAAAAGCATTTATTTTACATGAGGAATATTTATTTTTTTATCATAATACCCATCCCTCTTAATGCACTTAAACCAACATTTCTGCATTAATCACATAGATCGAACTTTATAGATTGAGAGTTTCAAATAAGAATTCAGCTAATAACTGTGCCAGTCTATAGATTTATTGACGCATACTCGTTATAGTGTATGTGTGTGTGTATGTGTGTATATAATCATGACAAAATGACGGGGCCAACATGTAATTGTTTTAGGCTGAACCACATTACATACCGAATTGCTACAGGTGAAAGTAAAACTCTATATTTTAAACCAAAAGAATATTCTTTTAATAGCTATGTGTATTCACAATTATCGATCTATTTCTCTTCACAAGTAATCACATGTTTTAGAAATGACTGGTTATTGTTGCGAGTAAACAGTGATGAGCACACTTCTAGATGGTGCAGTTTTTGATTTTCGGTCAATTCATGCGGAATTCGTTCGTCCAACTTTTCACAAATTTCAGACCACTAAAAGAAAGGGCTTGAAATATTATTCTAGATGTATCTCCTACATTATTTTTCAATTGGCCGTCCTTGATGATATGTGTGGGTCTTCTTCGGGCCTTATTTAAAACATCATCTATATAGAGTGGAATTCCTAAAAGCAACATTGGCTTGTTAGCAGTTTTTTTCCCAAATGTCCAATTGAAGTGCTTCCCTACCACAGCTGCATATGTTTTAATTTTAACTTACACACGAAAGATTAGTCGTGCTTGCTCCACAAAAAACCTATTTTAGAGTACGAAAATAAAACCATTATATAAGAAGCGATAAAAGTGTAGACTAGCCACATTTAAAATACAAGATGATTGTGGAGACCGGGGATAGTTGGTACATTTTTCACTTAGATGGCTGTAACTCATTAAAACGGCAACATACCCAAAGATACTATGGGAAAGAGACTGAAACTCTTGTCAAGTTTATTATATCATCATCTAAACACTCGGAAGGTGTACAAACCTACCCCACATGTCGGGATAGTTGGTACAGTCTGACGGGACAAGTTAATAGCTTGCTAGTAGGTACAGATGTGATTAATATATTGTTATAATTGAGAAATATAACATTTTAAACCAGACGGAAGAATGTATTTGAGTAAAAAGTAAAGAATATAATGACCACCTGGTAGAACAAGTGGAATCATATGTGAGTGGACCTCAATGATACATTGTAATAAGGTGGAAGATGGAAAAAAGAACCATAAGAAAAGAATGACGACACCAATGACTTGCATACAATTACAGCGTACTAAGTAGCCCAGCTTAAAATGTACCAACCAGCCCTCAAAACATGGTTTTCGTTACATGTTATACCAAGTAAAGGTTCTGACAGAAGCTGCTTGAAATGCAATACATATACTGTGTATTGCCACACTAAAATAGACTACGTTATCATGAAATAGGCACTCGTTTGTCAAAGTAAAAAAGTTACTTACCGGAGTGAAAAAACGTTTTTCATGCAAAACCTTTCGCGCTTACAACACACATGACACAAACTTTGTAGACAAATATCCGAAATTGTTCTTCTCACAATGAGGCTAACAGTGGCACGATCAAGTGGTGGAAATACAAATTAAAGCAAGTGATTCAACCTGCCCCTGTGCCCAACTAGCCTCGGTCTCCCCTACAATTAGTACCCACCAAATCACGAATCATCGGAACTCCTACACAATTCTATGGTACAACGCATTAAAATCTCTATATTTATACGGGTTACAGATTTATGAAGGGATCAGGTCTTCGTTTCTCCAGAGCATCAAATATCTACACCGTTGCCAGATCGATTCGAATTATTCATCTCACCTGACCAAGTCAGTTCCCTGAACTAATTTCTCGCAGATTTAACAAGTGTTAATTCTGATCTGTAGAGGTTCCTGATTTTCAATCAATGCTTTGTAATAACACGCTATCATAATCTCCGGGACGTGATCCGGGAATGTTCTGGCTTTCATAGTTCAGTCAACACATTGCAGGTGAAATGCTGTGAGAAGTTTTTCAGGGCATCTTTTTCTATGGCTTCATCGAAATGTAGTGTTAGATGCGTGTGGATATTTGCCAAAAGATGTTAAGATCGCCGTGATTTCATTCCGTATTAACAATAATGCCTTTGGGAATGAATAGAAGGAAAAGGAAAACGAAGGACAAAGAAAGAGAAATAATGAAAGGTCAGTGAACTCGCAAAGAAAGGGAGAAAACGTAGGCGAGAGTGAGAGTGAGAGTGAGAGAGGCGCACACATAGAGACAGAGAGAGAGAAATGGAGGGCAGACAGAGATACACAGAGAGACGGAGAGGAGGAGACAGGTGGTTTAATTACTGTATTTATTAGCATATAAGACCCGCCTTTTCCCCCTACAAAATCGTTCAGAATGTAAACATAACCTTTGCTGTCCAGATCTACATTGGCCAGAACTTGAGGAGGAGCTAAACAGAGCTTAATTCTGGGAAAAGCGTTTTTTCTCCGTACCCCCTGCTAAAATAACGGGGTTATTATATGCAATCATATACAGAAATAAATCTAGGGATACAAATAGAAGCCGTATGGGAACCTATACTCAAAAGAAATTCACGAATTTTTAATGAAGCTCTAAAATGCCACAATCGTGAATAAAGAGGCCGTTTCCAAATGCGAACTTTGCCTCATTCCTTGGAGTCTTCAGTTCAATCTCTACGCAGTTCGGGATTAAAACAATTTGAACGAGGAGCACTGTGGCGCCATAAGGCGTATATATTAACAGCAAGTTGATTTTGATGATATTTACACATCCTCCCACGGTGCGGCACAAGTCCCTTTTAAACGTTGGGACCCACACATATTTGTGTGTGGTTGCGTGCAAGAAATATGCCTAATTCTATCGGCATACTTTAGCACGCGTTAGGGAGTGGCTCCGTCTCTACCCTGTTAGTCCAATGTGAAGGTACTGCACGGGAAACGGATCCCCAGCAACTAGGCATTTCCGAGTTCAAAGACGCCAGACGTGAGCAAAACACAGGAATGGGACCGCATGACTAGGAATGAAGTGTTCTGTAGATGCGACAAAGAGCTAATGTGGATAATGGTTGAAAACAACAATAATCAGAAAACATCATTGCATTGCATACAAGAAATATACGTGAAACACAGAAGGTAAGCGTTAAGGAATAATACCGTATTAGTCTGGACGAAATAGGGATCAACCGGGAATAAATTAGCGATTAAATATATTTGGAACCGTTAGAAAGCTAATTCTATGTAGATTAACATATGCAAATCCTCCTTCCTAGGCTTTTGGGCAAAACTGTTACGAGTGTTATAACACATGGTTCAAGAATAAAATTCACTGTTTTTGGTAGCCACTGCAATCAGAGCCCGCTACTTCATCTTAGCTTATAGGAGTTTTAAAATAGCTAACATGCTCAGGTTTTACACAAGTGCTCCACAGGACAGTATCTTCCTTTGCTGTATTTCGCGAACATTCTTTAGATGACTGTTGATTTACCTACGCTTCTCTTTCCAGCTGTATTTTCGTATTTTCGCAATATTCAAAACCATCTTCAACAACAGCTTCCACAGCTGCGTTTGTAGATAATTCGTCACGACAATCGCTACAAGCGGCCACCTACTCGACACCGTGTTCTTCTGCATGAACGGGCTGCATTTCCGCACGGGCTTTTCGAGGACATTACAACGGCAGTGTATGACTTTTAGCAACCACTCCTCAAACTTCTCATTAAAACTTGCTCGATAATTAGATATGTCCACATGCATGGCCAATATCTATCACTAAGATGCACAGTATTGAACCCATGCTCTGTAAGGAAATGTGTATATCCAAGTGTACTTTGTGGGTAGTTCCAGCATGCATGATCTGAAGATATAATCGGGCAATCTTGTCTAGTGTATGTGCCCAGTGTATGTGTCTAGTGTATGTGCCTAGTGGATGTGCCTAGTGTATGTGTCTAGTGTCTAAGCTAAGATGAAATCGAAGGCATTAGTTGCAGTGAATTTTATTTTTTGAACCTGTCGTGTTCTGACGCTCATAATATGCATTCCCCAAAAGCCTAGGAAGGATGCTTTATGTATGCAAGCTGTGTTCATTGATAACGTCATGGTAAGGGATGACTCAAGCAAAAGCTGGCCTCGCAATGCTCTTTATATGGCCTTCCCAGACAGGATAAAGTCCGTAAATAGTGTGAAGAACTTCTTTCAGTCATGCCCCTTTCATGAGTCCACCCAGACTCCCAGATATCTTATCATAGGGTGGAAGCCTCCAACTATAAGGACAATGGGCATGCACTTTGCATTAACGATTTCAGTTGCTTTAAACCAGTGTGGCTGGTCGGGTGTTAACACAAGTGTTTCAATGTGCAGTTTTGCAGTTTTGCTGAATGATCAAGGACAAATTGTAATGTAGAATAAATGCAGGATATGTCTGTTAGATTTAAGCCAATTACATTGATTGCAGACCTGCAGATATATCGGTCATGGACCCTGACCAACTTGGGCGGTTGCTCTTGCTGAACGAAGTATGCCACAACAAACCCAAGCCTATGTCTGATGAACATGTAGTAGGTGTCTGCAATTCGAGTATGTTTCTGAAATAAACTGAACCTGTTCCGGGATATATATCTATTTTTGAGATACCTTTATTTTTAATTACGTCCCCAAATGTTTGCGTTGCTCACGCCTGACTCTGTAATTGCTGCTCTGAATGTGATGTATATCACCATCTGCTGATGACTATATGGTTCCTATTGCATGGAGAGTTCCTGCATGGAAGTTGCTGACGTGGCGATGCACGTTGTCATCTGTCCACTGTCTAAATGAGCCAAATAAGTTCTCACTTAGAGAATCTGCAATAGTTTCATTTTCGACAGCATACTGTGTAATTTCATCTAGTCTAATACTGAATCACAGTCTGTTCAATCAACCACTTTGAGCCAAACATGTGGACTAATTCAACTCCAAGCCCAAACAGAATGTGAGATAATGTTGATCTTGGACGAGTGGCATTGATAATAATTTGTCAAATACTGGCTTGTTTCAGTGGTTGTTTGATTAGGGATTCGATTAATATTCTAAGATAACCAGGTAACCAGTTGTTCAGTACTCTTGATCTCTCCATCGCTGAGATAGATGTTGCAATACTATGCTGCTGTTCTAATTCCTCCAAATATAAGTCTAGCAGCCATGGTAAAGATTATTTCAGATTCATCTTCTGCATTCTCTTTCTTATTTGCATACCAGGTACCATTTATCAAATAATCATCAATTCTCTTGAAACAAACCCTAACTGACCTGCTACCCAATTTCTGCAAAATAAATTGAGTCCCAATATCTGTGTCGTAACTCTGTTTTCAACCACATTGGTCCATAAACATCTTCGCCATCTGCATCTTTTTGTGAACCTCAACAAGAGAATACAGCTCCGCTTGATTCTAGCTATATACAGACACGGTTGAAATTATTTAAGCTTTCTGACACTATTGGTCTACCTTGACTAGCTGTCGATAACCTCTTTCCGGTACTAAAGTCTTTGTGGTAAAATAGGTTGTAACGAGTTCCAGCTGCTACAAGATCGTGGCAATCTAGCACTCTTATGCTCACTTCTTAAGCCCATTTATCATTCCGTTAAGAACACACATTAAGGGACTTTTCACGAAATGATTTGCGGCTAGTACAAAATTACTTCCATCTGGATTTGTTTGCCTTTAAAGCAGAGTTGTTCACAAATCAGACAGTTTCCCTTCCAATCAATTCTTTCAACAACAGATCTTGTTACAACTTTGTTTCAGTTTATTGCTATTGCTTCCTTGGCCTGTGGAGGTGGTCTTCTTGAGACGATATCAGCGTAATGTCATCACTCATTGAGAATATACTAAGCGCCAAAGCCCAGCATTATAATTAATGATCTAAACCTGGAAATAACAAAAGGACAAATTATGTGAAAGCCAATAAGTATATCACATCAACACTGTAATGTTTTAACTCATTGTGTTATGGCCAAGTCAGACATCACTACTCATTGTGTTGTGACCCAGTGAGACACCAATACTCATTTACATCAACATTACAATACTCTCAGAGCTGACAGTATTTGGAAATGGTCAAGGTAATGGTCTAAAGGAATCAAAGAGAATATGTCGGTCAACCAAGCAATTCTAAAATATTTTCCCAAAGAATGCTGACATCAGGAAATATTGGTGGATGTGGTCATTCAATTATGAATATGGGGAGGATACACATATAGGAGTATTTGTGTCAGATCTGGGCATGTTAGCTTTGTTTAAACTCCTATGAGCTAAGATGACAGGTATTCGTTGCAGTGCCTACCAAAAACAGTGGATTGTATTTTTGGAACCTGTCGTGTTCTGACGGTCATAACTTGCTTTGCCCAAACGCTTAGGAGGGAGGATTTACATATGTTAATCTACATAGAATGTGATTTCCAACGGTGCCAAATGTGTATTCTTTAATTTATTCTCGGTTTCAGCCTAATTCGTCTACACTATATTTGACCCACTTTTCCTAAAACATAGTTCCCCCGAATATTATTATTATTACTATTATCACGGGTTCTCCAAATAAAATAAAACAATTATTCTAAAAATTAACGCAGGATGTTCTCAGACAGATTTCTTCGTTTAGCACCCAACTCATGATGGCTTCAGAAGGACATTGCTTAAGCTGTACTATTGGCAACAAACTAAAAGTGGTAAACTATGCTGAGGAACATAGTAATAGAGCAGTAGCGAGAATTTTGGGGGCACTGCCGACAGTAGAAATTATATGATAATGGAGAAAGCAAGAACAACAGCCAGACGCTGCTAAGAAGAATCTCTAGCTATTTTTCTTAATATCTTTGGTTGGATTTGGGGTCTATATGCCTATGGGTCTTATATGCCATCAAATATGGTAATACAAGAGAAGATAGTCTTAAAGAGAAACCGAAGAAGTAAGTCTGGGACGAAAACTAAACTTAAGGAATAAAAAGAAATACCAAAGGAAGGAAGCTTAGGTCATTTAGGAGGAGTAAGAGCAAATAAAAAAAGAGGAAAGATGAGAGAAAGATGCTTTAAAGATTGCTCATTGAAATAAAGATGGGACGACGCTAGAAGCGTATACAGATATCGAAGAGCCAGTGATAAGAGAAGGGAAGAATAATATTAGCGTTTGGGGAGACGTATAGGTTGAAATTAGGTATGAATAAAAACGCCCCGAGGCATAAAAGAGACAAACTAAAACTGAAAAACACAGAAGTTTCTGTCATTAAATCCTCCTGGTTTTCCATTCCATTTCTCTTGATTTTTGATCATCTTTGTTTTTTTTACTTCATTCTCTTAGTTGTTCTCCTTTTCCGTTCCTCATCTTTATCTGATTCCTACCTTGCTTCCTTCCTTTCCTCATTATTTTCTTCTCTCTTTCTTTCTACGGTTCAAAAGTTCATCCGTTGTTTGACGTCTTTATTTGTTTTTATTTTGTTGCATTTAATGTTTTCCCCAATTTCTATCAGAGTTTGTTTACTTTCTACGCTAATTCTTTTGTTTATTCCGATGTCTCCTCCACACGAAACCTCTTAGAGTTTTTCGTTGTTTTCTTTTGTCATAATCATATACGGCGAAGCCCAAAGATAGAATGTGCCCATAAAACCCATTCGTAAGCTGAAATGGTGTAAAGCGAAGAAGCAATTATCCTTAATTTATATCAGTGAAATATTTGAGCGTTCCTAGACTTAGAAATGGTGATGATGGTATGTCATGCTGAGTCGTCGGAGTTTGGGGTGGTGCCTCGAGATGATCTTCCGAAATCTAGACTGGGCAAATAAAGGAATCAACATAGACGGTGAATACCTAAGTAACCTCACATTTGCTGACGACATCGTCCTTTTTTCTGAGAACCTTCATAATCTCTAAACGAAATGAATGAAGAAAGCAAGAAGAGAATGTGATTTTCCTAAATAATGGCTCATCGCAAAACAAACGCAGAACGCTATTTCCGCTTTTCGTTCCTTTTTGTAGAGGCAGAAAAGTGACGTAATACTAACTTTCAAAAAGCGAGAACGTGTTAAGTTTCTTTTTTTTAATGCGATATAGAGCTGTATGTCTTTTATGTTTTGTTTACTATAGGTTATTTAAGTCCTTAACTATGCACACAATCAATAGTTTGCTTTCAAAATAATACTACTATCAATACTACTAGAGTATGTAAACATTAAATATAAAGATAGCAGCAAATCCGGGTGTTCGGGGGAAAATAAATAATGAAAGCTATATAGTTTGTTATGAGCATCTGTAACCTGTGACGTTCATGGTCGAATAGTTAATGCGGATGGGTCTGATTCCGAACCTCACCCGAGGCATATTATATACTTCCGATCCACGTTGCATAATAAGGATCATAGAATCACGGTGTGAGAGGTGCGATAAAAAGCAACTGAAATAAAATGAAAGAAAGAATAGTAAAAAATGAATAATAATTGACAATGTATCATCTACTAATAAAATCCAGATAATACGTCATTATATCCATTATAATAATTCAATGTGAGTATGTTATATGCAACCTTGTGTTCTTTAGTCGCCAAATTTGTATAACGTGGGGAAGGTTGTGATGAACTGTTCTCAGTGTGGACTGGATACCACTTGTTTTTTGTAAACGTATTTGTATCTGATTGATACTGTTACAAAAATATAACTTCTGGTTACTTAAAACGTAACACCTGTATTCCAATATGTGTCACTTACAACGACTTCGACTTGACTCACCAAATCAAACACAGACGACACTCAACTGCAGATCACTTATACCTATTGGTCTTCAGCCGGAAATAAATTGCAGAAGGCGTCATAACAGTAGTAATGAGAATAGCCTTCATTCGCATTTCGAACAGTGAATTTGGAAAACAATTGAGAATTGTAAATTGTTTTAGATTTTAATTAATACACGTAAAACAAAGCTATTGCTTCTGAATGTTACATTATTCACTTTTGATGTGCATGTTAGGGTCAGTGCTAAAATTAGCATTGTGTGTCTATCCCTGTTCTAAAAGTAAGTGTGAATTCGAATGGCCTACTGCTTAACATTGCTCAGCCAAATAAGACACGTTTTGTTTTCTCTGTATTACATTCCGTCTCCGTATCATTAAAAGGTGTGTTTTTGTTGGCCATAACGTATAAACCTTTTTTCAACCGCCTTCGGAATCGGACTGGAGTCATGGAATCGCTTGGCTTTAACCTTTTATAGGGCACCCCTAAAGATATTTTAGATATCAAAACAACGTTTTTGTATGTTAAATTAGACCTAATTACAAGATATTTTAAGTTGCAAGTTTTCTGAATTTTATTTGTTTATGCTGGCAAAACCCCCTCTGACGAAGTGATCATATATGGAAAATATTTAAAAAGAATAAAAATTAAAGTAGAAAGTTAAATAGAACATAGAATTAAAGAATAACATTCAATACAATGGATAGATACAAATAATTGATACTGACCAAAACATGACACCTCCGGGTTGATTTTAAAATATTATTGTGCGGGCCAAAAACAAGCTAATGTAATGGGGTGTGGAATGCCTCAAAACAGTTTCTGTCTTTGTTCAAGCACAAGTGTACTTTGCAAAGCTTGCAAAATACATTGGTGCGGATTATGTCTTTGTGGCTACAATATTTGCATTTGGCTGACGGTTGCTCAGGTGATTGCATATAGCCACTTGCCCCATAAAGGGTTAAGCAACGTTGTTAATATGTTAAATTTAATAAGGATTCCAAAAGAAATAACACAAAAACTAAATGAATAAAAGTAGCACTGTCATTATCATTAACTAAAGATTTGCTGATTTTCAGCTTTAATACGGTAAGGCACGGGAAGATGTTCAATTGTCTCTCGATGAATGCATGGCATCTGCATTTGTCTGCTTCATGGGATTTTTCACCCGGCAAACGTTCCAAATATTTCTTAAGATGTTTCCCTGCATTTTTTCCCGATGCAATTAAGATACCGCAGATATGGACAGAACAGGTGTTGCTTGTAACTTAATGAGAAAGTCATGAATAGTGTTAGCTTCAACTTCAGCATTGAACCTGCTATGAGCAAACTGCTGTGTTGCCCACATAATAGGACGACAGGTCTAAGTACATGACTCATAGGAATTGACTATGCAAACATAAAAGATTTCGTTGATGACTTGTCTGGGATGACAAGTGAAAAAAGTGGTTTTACATTTAATTTGCTCACAGGGATTTTAAAGTTGCAGAGTATTATGTAACGGGTCACTGCTTTGCGGTATATAAGAATCACCAGCGTTCAGAACGCACCCCAATTTAGCATGAAATATGTTGGAAAAATACAATTGAACGAAATGTTGTAGTGCTTTCCCTTGATCCCACTGGAAGAATTTGGTAGAATCCTAAGCCTGACCTTCACCGTGTAGGATGCAGGGTGGTTTTAGGGTCAGATTCTGGGAAGGAATTACCTCAAAATACGGTATATCATTGTGTAGTAAAAGTTTATTAGCGCCAGTGTTGTAGAAAAATGGTTGTATTCTTTTGTTCGAAAGTCGCAGTCTTAAACAATGTAATAAAATAATTTCGTCAAGTTTACGTACGGTGTTTATTGTCATAGGATGTGCTACTGTGCTGAACCTACTATTCTAGCATAATTATTACTAAAAGAATAAACATAAACTTTAAGCTATTCCTATACATAGTGCATATTATAAAATTCAACTGACATAAATCTATAATACTCTATAAAGTATATGCATTGCAAAATAAGAAAGTAATTTAATTTAAGGATACAAGCACTTTTAAAAAAAAATCTTCCACTTGTGCTTGAGGTAGTGTAAGGAGGTGGAGACGTTGATCGCGTAATTTCATCCCTACGTCCAGATAATCTTACTTACTTAACTCAGTTGTACGTCAGTGATTTCTTTTTTACAACCCCGAAATTATTTAATAAAAATAATTTTAAAAAGCAAAATCAAATTTTCCAAACGAAACAATATTTTAGTTTTATTGCATTTTTTCCTTCTTATTTTCCGATTCATTGTATGATTTTCACAAATAGGAATCGAATACAATGTCAGCTGATTTGATTCCTCCGTGGACTTATCTTATAGAAAAGTAAATATTGCTAGTTTTTTTTTTTTTATATCAGAATGTTCTCCAATTATTCTTTTTAGGAATTACACAAGATTATTGCAATACAATTAACATGTTTACAAACTTCGGGCGTTTTTAGTGACACATGTAACGTTGACAATATGCGAAGGATGCCGAAATGCGTAAAAGAATCACATATTCGACCTGACTACACTTTGCATTTTAATATGCACGCCTTTCCAGGCAGATAACTATCGCATTTCCAGTTAAACGTAAACACATTCCGGCCATTTTCTTATCCACTTCCTTCTCAACCCTGTTCATATATCTCCAACTCTTATTTTACCCCTGAGAAATAATAAACACCATTATCCTCACAGCATCTTCTCACCTCCGAATAAATATGTATCTGAAAACTTTCATTGAATCTCTCTCTACTTTGTACGTGTGCCAGTGTTCTATTATGAATGAAGAGAAGCGAGAGTATAACCACGCTAGAAGCCACAACATAATTCGAAGAACTATTTATTCACTTCAGTGAGCACATCTGTTAGAATTTGCTATCACCTCCAGCAGTCGGTTCTTGAGTCTAAATTAATACCTGAATTTATCTACCGATTTTAGAGGTAGACATACCGTACTGTATCCTCTTCCTGACTGACTCACGCTACCTAATATTAGTGGAAATCCTGTTCTAAGACACCCTAGTGCAGTACAAGGTGATCGTGGCTGATATAGCTATATATTTCCTATCAGTCTTTGAGACTGGCGTTCAAGCCAAGAAAAGGCCAGGGTTTCCATTCCTGATTTTCTAGGTAGGAATGCAGTTTGCTATCCTCACATTTGGACGTGTAACGTACTAAACTAAGCATAGTAAATATCAATTGAATCAGAAATCAGAGATGGATTGATATACATATGTAAAATACAAGGTATAATCATGTGTCGTTTTACCATTCAGCATATAATGAACATGAAATCAGTTACATTTACATATTTTACCATCCAAGAATATATACCTACGGATATATATATATATATTTCTTCTTTTTTTTGTTGGGTGGAGGGGGTATTCTCAGCTTGCTATCACATGGGAATAGAATATAGATTAGATTCCTATGGCTAGCTGTTTATTCTGTTCCTCCCGATCTTTGTAGTTTATTTTATTATGAAAATATTGAAATTGAAAAGATTCTACCAAATTAATTCAAGTTCAATTCTTTAAAAAGGTAATGAAAAATAAAGATCAGATTTAAAATTAATTAACTCTTACTTAAACTGTTATGTGCTGTATATTATAGGAAAAAAAGCAATTCGCGAAAAACAATGATTGAACATTGATCTTTGGTATTTTAAAACTATTAATTGAAATACTTGGTCAGATTTTATTTTCAAAAATGAATACAAGTATTCAATATATCTACATTCACCGGTCAAAAATCTACAAGCAATAGTTTTGTACTTAGGTGGTGGTGACTTCAAAATCAGAATATACATAATATCAGAATTATGTATTAATTAGATGTAGAGGTGGTTCAAATGGGAAAAGGATAATAAACAAATAGTCATGTCCATAGAATGAGAAAAATATATAAAGTATTAGACTTGGTGAAAAGAAAAAAGAGTTGAATAGTATAAAACATAGTACTGATTAATTTTCTGAAACTGTGTTATATTCGACTTACAAGATGTACACTCTGATTTTGTCAGGTAGTTTATCGTATTGGGTTGGTGCATAAAACCCGAAAGAATCCCTATGAATATTCGACTGGAATCCTTTATCCAACCACATTTGATTATTTCTTCTACCTCTAGTAATAACATTGTGAACTTCCTTTTTGTAATGTAAACATATCACAAAGATAGTTGGAAGCATTATCATGTAATATTTTATACATCAAAGTAAATCTCAACGTTGTTTCATGCTCAACAAGCCCAGTTTATCACGCGGTTTATTAAAGTTACATGATTCAGACCGCCTGATGTAAAAAAGATAAAACGACAGCAAATGGCCTGGATGCTTTTTTATTTATTTCTGCAAATATACGTCAATATTTTGGTACACCGAATCACCGTAGTTAAACCTGGTGAGAACAATAGACTCACATAATAAATGATTCGATTTAATGTTTAAGAATCGCTTGGATCTGGGTAGATTTATAAATGAACCTACAGCTTTGCTTATATTTAAATTAACGTCATACAATCTTCTGAAAAGGTATTTAGACTTTTTTAGAACACTTGATCGTAGGGCAGTAGGTTTCCCGAATATTTACGTATTCCCCCACCGATGCCAGATATCGGTGTTCGAGCCCATTTGAAAAGAACTGGGGTTTGAATTCTGATTTTGGCAGATCAAGCTTGGCGAAATGGTGCTATTCAATCTTCCTACACCCATTTTCATCCATTTGACATGCCATACTAAGCATACTAAGTACCGATGTTACAGCAGTGGGGAGCATGCACATCTCGAAAGCTGATATGGGCATTCTCACAATAGGCTCGAGAACTTTGGCTTAATCTAAGTAAAGCAATATCTAAACCTTTGAAAAGTTCTATTTCTACCAAAGGTATGACCATATAAGAATGTAACTAAAAATAAAATTTAACATTAAGGTTACTTATTTTATTGATATTTACTAAGCTTGGCGTAATACTGCATAATCACCGATGGGGTTAAATAGAATAATTCCAATCCTCCGAGTATGGTCTGCCTTGAAAGCCAGCATTCGAAACATAGGTTTTTAGCTGGGCTTGAAGGCTAAACATGAGCATCTGTAGGAAACACTTAACTATTTGAACTGCAAGGCAGATGATAGAATCTTTAACTGAATAAGGGGTGGATTCAACAGCTTTGAATTTAAATCATTTTCTTCGGTCGGTTTATCGTGTCCGGTATAAAAAGAAACTCCAGCCGTTAAGAGGAAAATCTTTGGATACAAATCAAGTATCGCGGAATCTAAAAAAGAAATTGCGGTTCGCCCTACAGAACTAGTAGTATTGCTCTGTTTGTGCATCCCAGATGTGCGATCCCTGCTACAGAGCTATTGATAGCTACTTATTTTCAAAATAACTGAAATATCTCGACATTGTATCAAATTTGACAACGAAAGACTTCCTACGTGGTGAGGGCATTCTTTGACGTCATAATTCCTCGATGTAACGCACCATTACCAGTTCTGCTTTTATCATATATCGATGTACATTCCTCAATGATATGTTACGCCTTGAATCGTATTAAAATAAATTAGTAATTACTACTTGGAGTTCATTTTGGAATGCCTTAAATTGTCTTAAAATAACTTAATAATAACTTTTTCGAATTAATTTTTCATTGTAACAATCGTTTTAAATAAGTGTTGCTTGTAATTCGGGACCACAGTCGTTGTTGTATAGGAAGCGAAAATAAAGCAATACTACTAGCTCTGTATCGGGGGGGGCGCACTTCTTTTTAAGAACCACACTACTTAACTTGTACCAAGACTTTTGCCTCCTACTTTTCGACTTGCAACTTAACTGTTGAGCAAAAGGAATTTAAAATTAATGTTTTATCAATTTCATTTTCAGCTTTCATGCGAAGCGTTAAAGCCTTTGATTTCTACTCATAAACATTATACAGAGACGGGTTTGTTTCTTTCTGGTTTTGCCTCGAGATTACAGCTCCACTTGTCTTCAGACGAAATGCTTCACCTTCCCAGAAATCACGTTCGTTGCCATCTTCTTCCTGCCTTTGCACGTACCTCCCGCGTGACTAGTATACTTCGACCACACTCGAAGAATCGCCAGCAGCGTATAGCCGTGCTTCCCAGCTAGAATAAGTTATACGTTCAGTTTCACTGCAGTTGGATCAAATGAATTAGATAACTGTTTGGATGACATGCTGCGCCTCCTAGATTCATCATTACACTCAAAATGCTCGTGGCGTTTCCTTCATCACGTTTGCAACCGAACCACTCGAGCTTGATGTTGGAAGGATGGTACTTGGTAAAATTAAGATAACGGTCTGAGTATATATAATACACGCTAGAGTTCATTCTGTCAGAGATAATATTCCTACGTAAAGCACACGGATATATATATACAGAGCTGCCTTGCAGCTGAGATAATTCCATATTTCCTACCGTTGCGTGTGGTTAAAGCCCAGATAGAACTTGAATGCTGATTTTCAAAGCGAGCAGATCCTCTTCACTTAGACGATAGAGGTAACACAATGTTACTATCTCCATGTCTCTTATTTGGCACTGTGCTTGACTGAGTTTGATTTAGTAAATGTCAATACGTATACGCCATATGCGGAGGCTCGGAGTTGGCTTAACGGTTAACAGCACAGAAAATAAAATTAGCACACTGGGTTCAAATTCTGAGGTAGTTTGTATTCGATTCGCATTAATGATAATTGGAAAAGCACAAACCTATAAGTCAGATCAGGGATTATTCCCTATTGCCGGTACCATGTAACCCAGTCCAACTCTGGATTAGTGAGAAATGAACGCAGACTACCTCAACCGATATCTGAACCCAGTTTGTCGATTACTTTCTCAGTTTTGTTTACCATTAGGTCACATTTTGTTTACCATTAGGTCACATTTTAATGTTAACAAATTAATGTTAACAAATGTCACATTAATGTTAACAAATGTCACATTTTAATGTTAACAAATGAAACTAAAGAAAAGCATAACAAATCACTGGTTAAAATATAACTTAATCACCCAAAAGGATAGTATTTAACGATAGAATGGAAATCCTGAGCATGTTGAGGAGAAATTATAATTTCCTTATACCTTTACAAATATTGCTGGAAAATACAAGACATGTGATAATGTGAAATGCTGAAGACGCCACCAGCATTCATACTAATTTCTATAGTAGTAACGTCAACTTTCTGTTATGTGGGCCCAAATGAAGAATCTAGGGGATTCTTTTTGGTCAGAAAAATGGTTTAGTTTTCATAACATCGACATTTGGTCGTTATACATGTAAGCTACATGTGTAACTCGCCAATGAGTTTGATTATTTAATTGCCAGTAATTAAAACTAGCATTGTTCAAAATATCTGCTGAATTGTCTTTAAAATAGTTGAATAGGCCAAGTTACCAGTCAAGGTTGACAGTGAAATTAACAGCGTCTTGCTGGCACTGCCTGGATGGGTAAATTAGTTGTATTCGAGTCTACTCCCTCTCGTCTGTCAACCAGCATGGCATGCACATGGTGAGGCATTTTGTCATCATGGCTGGACATGCGACAGAGCGTAGGAAGAACTGTATGCATTTCCAAAGGGTATTAATTTGAAATAAACATCAACAGCCTAAGCCGAAGTTCGAACTTGGCTCACAGATTGTTTGCCTTGGCGATAAGACATTCAGCGCTTCCTGACCGTTGACATAGGCATTAATTGGATAATAGCTGGACCCATAGAAATTCCACGGGTGTTAACAACTAAGATATCAACATTACTCTCGCATTACTCTCGCATATATCTTTCTGCAATTGAATTGTATAATTTTGTTAAAGTAATATATTACCCATGGAATGTATCTATATTAACTATACTAACATGCAAAGCTAATATATTTGTTATTATTATCACGTATTACTTGTTCTATCTGTCTATATTTCTGTGTTCTAGTACTAAAATGACTTAATCTTTTAGGGTTCAGACTTGCGAGGGTGCTGTAATGCATGAATGACAAGCATAGTAAAGGTTGATTCCCTGTTCCTCGCATTCAAGCATAAGCACCCTCTCCCATTCTTACCCTTGTTCA
>VCCN01007298.1:3840690-3853005 GCA_006491835.1 Architeuthis dux
TCAATTCAGAGTACTCCGAAGAGCTAAGATGTAAACAGATACACAGACACTCACACACACACACGCACACAAACAAACATACATAATTTACCGCACATTCACACACGAATATGAGATTGTTCGGAAACTAATGTCACATTTTGGAGACAGAATAAAAGCCATTTCACATGTATTGATCATTTATACCAAACATTTTCAAATAGGAATAACATAATTAGTTTCAAAGTAGGCTTCAAAGTTCGGCTGGCCTATTCGGATGTTTGTTCTGGCTATAGGAGTATGCTGACTAATAACAGTGGCTGTGTATATACATATTTATTTTTCAACATGATTTCCATGTCAATGAACTTAATTCAGTGGTGAATATTAATCGCATTAATCGAACATCATGCAGTGAAAATCTCAGACAGAAATCCAGCTAAAAACATGATTGATCCATTTTTGTATATATGAAATGCGTCAATACGAGTTTTTATCAGCGGATGTCATTGGGTCAAGCAGCATTTTACTTATCACCTAGGCCACCCAAGCGATACTATCACACTTTTCCGGTTGAATTTAGTCGTTTGGTGCAGTATATGACAGAGTTTCTATCCAAGCTTTATAAATTATTTGCTTTTCCGGGAGGATTTCTTCTCCTAAAATTTTCCGATATGTTGAGGTTGAAGTAGCAAAGAAAACGCGACATCCCATCTTGGAAGGAAATGCAGTACACCAGTTCCTACGCAGTTGTATTTTTATGTTTTGCATTTTCTTACCGTTCATTCATAGGATGCATCGGTCTATCGGATGGTGTCTTCAAAAGGAATGTGAAACTTACAGAAATAACTAGCCGTATGAGGTTATCAGGTCAGTTACAGAGATATCAGTTTGAAATTCGAGTCGACCTTTGAAATCACATACAACTCGTAAATCTATAGCGCTATCAAACAATGTTTGCTTACATTTCGAGCCAAAGATTTATTGGAAATTTATCCTCCACACAATCCCCAAACAACGTCTATATGTACATAATCAATAATGATTAATTAGTTTATAATATATCACTGAATATACATATTAGTTCATTGTAATGATCATATACGTGTGTTTGTATCTGAGTCTCGGCGTGTGAGTGTTTTGTTTTTATTGTTTTAAAAAATCTTGTATAAAATAGGATTCAAAGTCGAAATTATTATATTATCCCCGTAATTGAATTTATATTTATGTCATACTTGGTTGTCGAAATGTTATTGATATACCTCATAACATAATGGAAATTATGTCAGGAATGTGCTGTGCCTTTATGCCTTTTAGGGAAATGTTTTAAATGTTACATTACAGACATAGACAAATTTGACTGTATGCATGCGTCCAAAACATATTAGAGTGTCAGGAAAACGTTACCCTAAACTTAGCATGCAATATGTTGGAAAAATAAATCTGAGCGAATACTTTTAGAGTCTGCACGGCACCCCAAACGTGTCTTTCATCGTGTATATATAGTTACAATTATGTATCCAGTTGCATAAATACGTATGCGCATAAAACCCATGCATAGACAGCCACACATATATACAGTTATGACTGAAACTATAGGCACGGTCTAACTTTTCCTGATTTATTGAAAATAACTACCAACATAATTGAGTAGTAAAGATTTCCTGCAAAACAGAGCTATGAGGTTAGTAAATATACAAATAGAAACTTTAAATATTTAATTAAAAATAATTGTAAACAAAGGAAAAACGAGAAGATTAATAGTCAATTGTATATCCTTTTTGAGCTATAACTTTTTCTAATCTTTTCGATAACCTGCAACTGGATTAAGACAAACATCTGCAGGGATAGTTTGCCACTCTACATGAGAATAATCTTCAAGTTGTTGCAGATTTGTTGGTTTTCTTGCCCGTATACGTTTTTTTTCAATTCATTCCATAAGTTCTCAATTGGATTCAGGTCGGAAATCTGTGAAGTATAATACAAGCAGAATTACACGACAGAAATGTAGGGAGAGAAAGGTTGTCTGTTTGTGACCACTAAAATATCACTTTCTTGTGTGGATTCAAGTTCACGGGGGATTCTTTCTCTCTCTCTCTCTCTCTCTCTCTCTCTCTCTCTCTCTCTCTCTCTCTCTCTCTCTCTCTCTCGTCAGTGTTGGTTAGCTTTAGGTGGTCAGTTTGCCTAGCCACCACACACTAAGACAAGACAGTACTTGGACAGGATGACGAATGCATTTTTGCCGAAGGAAGAGAAACCGAAGCCAAAACGCCTAGCGGACATGAAGCCGAAATGATAAATAGATATGCAATACTTTTTAAATCTTTATTTGCAGCAAGAATACAGAAACAAATATTATTTGATTGATTTAAAATGTAAACAGGTAAAAATAATTATAGGAATAGAAATCAATTAAAGAAATTGTAAGCTAAGGCTCTCAGGAAAGCCAATCCTTCTTCATTATACGAATTGCAAATTGATTGTATTCTTTCGTTAATGACAGCATATCTTTTGTTCAGCTTTGAAATGTCAATCCCTATAGATGCCTGCTCAATTAAAATTTCATTTGATGCCTGTTCACTTCTGACCGTTTTAATTAATTTGGGCTCTGTGGAATGAGTTGCACTGAGTCTCATTTTAAAGGCCTGGTGCCAAACTTCTATGGAAAGAAGACGTTTGACGTCATAGTTTTTCGGCTTCATAATTTTTCGGACTCATGTCTGTTCGGTATCATAATCTTCGACTTCATGTCTGTTCGGCGCTATTTCCGTTTGACGTCATGTCCTTTCGGCATCTCGGCTTTAGTTTCTCCTCATTCGTCAAAAGTGCAAACTGCGCCCTGTCTTATCCCGAAACATACCAGACACATAGACACGAACAGACGCAGTGGTTCCCAACCGGGAAGTGCAGAAAACCCTATCAAGTCGAAGGCTCAAAATAAGCTCCAAGTTGAGAATGATTTAAGATGGTCTCCCTCACAAATAATAATAGACCTACACATAGAAGAACTAATAGCAAAAAAACAAGAACAGAGATCACAGTGATGTGCATATCAGTTACGATAGCAGAATTCTTGTGTTTTTGTAATAAACTAGAATTTCAATTGATGTGTTCTAATTATGTTCGCTTGCTTTTTCTGAATAACCATTACACAGCAGCAGCTGTACAATTATAACATTCAACTAATTCTTAGTATAAAGCTGTCTAATATAAATACATTATACATAAACTAAAGTTATTATTTGAAATTATTCTGTGTTGCAAATTAATAAATGGAAGGGCGTATACTAGTAAGCTTATTGACAAAGGTGGTGAATGACTCGAACAGGTTGGGAACCACAGGTCTAACGCTTACTCTTGTAACGACAGTCAATGTTGGTAAGAATGAAAAATGTCCCTTTGCGTTTGCCTATTCCCATTTTCAGTGTATCAAATTTCTAGTCGATTTTCCTGTTTAGCACAAAGAAGCTTTCAGCCGGCTACGACGCCTTTCTATCAAAGAGGAGGCGATAGGCGATAATACGCATAGTTAATTCTATTGACAATATTGTCACTGGCAGTAATTTGGACGAAAAGATAATCCTTTCATCGAGAATGGAGCTTCATGTCATACAGTAAAAATCTTGAGAATAGCAGATAGAAATAGTCCAAAAGGAGCCTTTCATGGCAATGTCAGTCTTTTGAACATTCCACGGCCGTTTTAGGTCATTCAATAAGGAAATGTCAATTAAAGGTTCTACAAACGAATATTTGCTTTGTGTTTGTAATGCAGTCTGGTCAGATATCCAACAAAAGAAGATAGCATATCTTATAAATTCGAAACCTAACACTTTAAAATTTGCTAATAACCAGTCGACATTATTTAATTTGCGTAATGAAATATTCTTGAATTGTTTAGATCGTTGAAGAAATGCTCTTGTTTCAAAATAGGGATGTCTATTTTCTTTACTCATGTCTCTGCTCATGGATCAAGTAAGGTAAGCATCAGTAACAAACAGATTTTGAAGCAATTTTGCATCTCGGGATTTCAGCTTCAGCTTCATAAAGGCTGAAACAAAGCAAAAGTCAGACCATCGAACCCGATGTTACCAATAGTGGTTTTGATCGGGTCGTGTAACCACGATGGTATAATTCGAGTGGTTTCATTTTAAATCAATAATTTTCACGGTTCTAATCTGAGAAGAGGAAATGAAAGAATCGAAGAGGCGCCAAAAGTTTCTCTATTCTGAATGGTTTTTGCGTCGACATGTCGACAGTCCCAGTATCTTCCATACCGATCTTATTATCTTTAATAAAAATTCGCTTTTCTTTTAAAATTTAATACAACTTTTTTTTATTAAAAAGATCTAAAGTCAAAGCGAATGCCTTGCAGGTTTCATAAGGTCACTGAAAACTGCTAAGGGCCAGATTTAATATATTCTTTTCCCAAGTCTTTCGAAAGGTTAGATTAATATTTCATCTTTTCATTTTTAGATTTTGTTAAAAGAAAACTACTACCAGCTTGAGCATGGAATATTCTCTGTGATTTTTATCAAAATATATGAGTGCATTGTTAGGCTTTGTCTGTTTTTGCTTGCTTCTGATTATGCCTCTGTGGTATATCTAATAGCGTGCTGTACCTGAACGTGTATTTAAGTGTATTTCAGATAGCTATATAGAACCCGTTATCTTGTGGCAGTGTATAATATAATGCATTTACAAACGTAGGAATGAGACTGTGTAAAATAAACGTGTATCTATGCTTAGATATGTACACAAAATAGCAATATTGTATACATGTTTGCCTAAAACATGTGTTCCCTTGTTTGCCGACTATCATTCTAGTTGGGAACTTTTCCGTGTACCCTGTAACAGCAGATGCAGTTGGTGCTGTTGCTCGATAAGGATGCCTGCTTCAGAAAGAGAGCAAGCATGTAAGTCTCGTAGCGAGTGAGATCGATCCTCATTGATTGCACTCTCTATTTTGATAGTATGCTAGACTAGGCTAACTTAAAATATAGACGACTGCTGAAAATGTTTGGAAAACATGCAAGTACATTGCTAATGAGTTATATACCAAGTGACTAACCACTATTGTAGCCTTGTGCCAAACTAGAAAGATCTTATTAGGTATGAGCGATTGCTTTAGAAGGATAGTTAGCAAGTAAATCTCAGAGGCAAAGGGTTTGCTAATCCTCCCACAACAGCATGGACCCGGGGAGACCAGGCGTGTATTAGTTTGACGCAAACGTTCCCGATACCATCTTTTACATGAATTCAGGGAAGTCTTAGAAGTGTCATTGAAGTTTACTCAGGATGTCAACAATCCCAGCGCAACATTTGGAACGGAAACTGTATAGCCAGATACAATGAGAAAGTGAGAGTGAGGAAAGCATGAATAATTATTGATACGAAATCGAGGTAAAAAGTTAGATAAATACGATTGTCAGATAGATAAATAGATAGATTAACACGCGCGTAAAGACGCGCACGAAATATCAGCATATACTCTACCGTTTTCACTGTTAGTATTCACGGCAGATAAGAATTAAAGTAGTCACTTAGTCTCTTTTTCTCAGCTTGAAATGCCTTATTCTCGCTTTCTCATCAATCTTCACAACGATACAATTGTATGAACTATAGTAAATTAAAATGTAACCGGGAAATTGATCAGTACTATTCAATTATTTCAGTATCAAGTATATGTATCCTTGTTACCAAGCAACCAGCCTTCACTCTAATCTTTTTCCTGATTATTCGTGAATATTTTCACTTTCCTTTGGAATGTTATTTACTACTATGTGGGAAGAGGAACAAAAAATAGACAAAGTTTCGCGCATACATTATATTCATTAGGTTAGAAAATCCAAGTCTCCTGATGATAAGGGATTAATTCTGGCACAAGTAAAGCTAAATTGTAAATTGTAAATGTAATATGGACCAACACCGGTCCTCTTAAAAAGTAAAATTCTGAGGTGCACCACAATCTTCGAAGTGAGTAGTATTTTAAAGAGTCCTATTCTCTAAGGTCGATGTCTTTTAGCAAATTTCTTTTAAAAGTCTGTTGATGTTCCATCGCAAGTGCAGTTCCAAAGTCCTTCATATTTTGCTAATTCTCAGTTCAGGACAAACTCTCTTTGGTGTAAATCTTCAGTTTTATGGGGGCGTATTTTTTAATCATTTTTTCTTTTTTTGCAGTAATTTTGTTAATGTCAGGATTAAAATATATATCACATTTATTAACGTTGTGGTTTTAGAATTTCTTTTTCCGTTTGGTATTTGAGAAGGGTCATTAACATTCAACAAATGTATGTTTACCACCATCACATCCGGATAGTACACCCGAAGAAGGTCGGAGAATGTATCGGCCAAAACGTCGTGTCAACACCACAAACAACAAGAAGGAGTTCAATCGTCCGAAAAGCACTTTGAAAACAAAGTCTTTTAAAAATCTTAGAAGTTTACAAATTAATAGCCTGAAGGTAAGTGTATAATACATTCTTTTGGTGGCTTGAAATCGGGATTAACGGCTGCCAAAGGCGGCCTTAAGTCGAGCTATAATAATAGTGAGTCTTTATGATGAAATCCTTTTAAAACCTTTTTAGACTGTGTATACATTATGCAGACACCATGTGTGTGTGTGTGTGTGTGTGTGTTCGGATAGCTAGCTAGCTAGGAACAAAAGGAAAGTACCATATATATATGTATGTGTGTATGTGCTATTAAATACATGCGAAGACATTGCTGGGGTTATATGTTTGCATAAATCGAATTAGATTTCATATTTTTCTCATAAAATATACCCCGAGTTAAGGAAAAGCCTTAATAAAATGACAGCATGAAAAACCGTAATAAAAAAGAGTACATGATAAAGACTAACCCTTTTCCCTCATAAATCAATTATATACGCCGGAAATGAAGCTGAATCAACGATCGGATTTTTTCTTATTCAGGGAAATGTGTCCTTACCTGCGAAAAGAAAAGAAAGAGAATCACTGCAGTGATAAACAATAAAGGATAAATTCCGATAAGAATAAAGGATAAATTCCGAAAAAGATAGTTGAATTCATAAACAATCAATATGCACAATAAAAGATAGATATTAGCAGATATATCCGGTTATAACCACGGAAACATGAATCAGCGAACAGAGTTCGAATTCAGTATGTGTTCCATGGGTATGTGTTGTTTTTATAGGTTAATACGAATTATTCCTCGCAAGCAGCACTTAACATTCTTGATCGAACCTAACCAAAAGGCTCTCAAACTAAGAACCATGCAACGTGAACAGAAGAGGAGCTTCCTTGGCGTCACATGGGGGAATCAAAAGACTGCACATTATATTAGAAAACACACATGGTTCAGAGATATCATAGACTACATTGGAAAACCCAGATTGCAATGGGAAGGCCGTGTAGCTGGAATGTCAGACAACCGCTGGACATCACGACTCACGACGTGAATCCCCAGAGATCATATGCGAAATTGTGGCCGGCATAGAATAAGATGGCATGACGATTTAGACAAGTTCAGAAAGTATTGGCTCCGTGACGCCCACGACCGAGAGGTCTTGTGAATCTTGGGGAAGGTCTTGATCCAACGACGGACGTTAAAAGGCTGATGATGATGATGATAATGATGATGAATATGTATTATTCTCCACAATCAGCACTTAACATTCTTTTAATCGTCTTTAAAAAGTCGTTTTATTCGCTAATGTTTTAAAAGCAGTGACGGCATGTGTGGCAGTAATTTACGAAGTTTAGGTTCGTCCAGCTCCACTCACTATACTAGCAAACAGGTCTGCAAGACGAGCTTGCTAAACATTGCGCTACGGTAAGTATGCACTAGTATATGCTGTGTGAATCTATGTATTTATTTATATTCTTCAATGCATTTCTAACTAGGTTATTTACTATTCTTAGCCAAGTTTGGTAAAAGGCTACAGTAGTTGAGCACCCAGTGGGCATAAAACTCACTACACTATCGAATTCGTGTGCGATACTAATTTGAGGAGATTAATAGACAGACTTGATTGTTGTTTGTTAATAAAAGAAATATATGGAACAAACTCTCTTCTCAATATTTTCCTGATGATTATAATCTTGATCTCTTCAAATCTAGGGTTAACAAGTGTTTTACCTTATGTTAATAATTTTTTATTCTCTTATTTCTCTTTTAGTAACACCTTCATTTTTAGTGTTTCTAACTCTTATAATTCCAACGCCAATAACCCATTTTAACAACTTCTTTTATCGCTTGTAAGTCATTTTCAGCTCTTCTGTTGTTTGTTTAGTCTTCATTTTATACATGTCATGTTTTAGTGTTTCCAACTTTTACCATGTTAATATCAATAGTCTATTTCAGCATGTTTTACTGGTCTGTATTTAGTTGCATAAATAACTCCCCTTTTTTATTAATCCTTTGATGTGAAAATGGCCGAAAGGCCTTGCTTGTGGTGGCCAAAAGTAAAGAAAAGAAACGAAAACCTACACTCCGTCACAAAGGCAAGTAGTGGCGGCATATATACACATCAAACTCATCATTTCCCATTAAAAACTGATTGAAGCGCCTTTTCATATTGAACATCTGAGGGGACTTACATCGGAATGAATGCGCCCTTAATTTCCTCATCCTTACAAATTGTTCTCTCGTCTCAAAGAGATGAGAATGGCGATTGACTTTCTGGGTTTTGTTGGAGATTTTCCTTTCAGCTTTAATCCCTTTTTACTGATGTTTATTTTATGTTATATTTATTATGTGTATGCATATGATTTTATTTTGTTGCGTTTATTGTATTGCTTTATTTATTTTTCTGTGATTGTTTTTCAAACGGAGGCTTTCCTTTTAGTGTACTGCTGACATAAAATCAGTTATGTAAACATTGATATTTACTAAGTTTTGACTGCTAGTTTTACAAGCTGTCTATTCGTGCGTGCGTGCCGGAAATGTTTCGAGATGAGACTAGAAACTGTCTTCTACTTGTGGAATCTGGCCGATGTGAGGCTAATTAACACTGACGGGAAGGCAAACAAGAAAGCCCTATATATATATATATATTTGGGCAGACCAGCACGGAGAGGGGGAGGGAGAGGGAGAGAGTGTGATAATATGTGCGTGGTGTAACAGTATTTGCGGTGTCTTACTGTTACTTTAATCAACTGACAACAAAGATTTGTGCGGGTGTGTGCTTCCAATGTTGTAATCTGATATGCATGGCAAAATGTGCACGTACGGTATGTGTCAACGACCACCTAGGGTTCACTGGAGACGATCCATCTGCTTCTTAAGAAATGTATCAATTTTAAATCGGAAAATCCATTTGAAAAACATCTAAGACATCAGATTAGATAGGAGGTCAAGTGGAGCTGACCTCAAAGTGTTAATCACCTTCTCCGGCGACGGGCGCAAACACATTATCTTAAAACCGACATTGACTGATGATGCAGGAGAAACAAAGAAAAAGAGGGGATAGAGGGAACCTAGACGGAAGACTAAGCGCATACGTGGGAAAGAAGAGACTCAGGGAAAGAGAAAAGACCAGAAGAATCACATTATGTACAAGTCAGAGAGTTTGAGGCTGGCACTTACGTCGGTTTATGCCGGTCGTAAGGAGAAGGAGAGAGGGGGTAAGAGAACAGAAGAGAGAAAGAAAGAGTAGGTGAAAGCTAAGCAGATCTACGCACTAGTAGCAGTTACAAACATAGCAAATTTGAGTGACCCTTTTTCATTTGGACTTAGTCTCTGAGTTTTTATAATTAACTGCATTTTGTCTCACATCTTTAAAGTGCAGGATCGCAGTGCACCTGGAGAAAGAAAAGAATATCAATATGTTTATTATTATAGCAACGGACTTTGTTTTTTCGTATCCAAAGAATGAAAACAGTTATCTCTCCATAGTTCTTTTCGTCAATGCGTTCGTTAGTCTAAATGTAATTTGCTTCACTGCATTCCCTCCGATGTACTATGGTTCAGCGTACTTGGTAAGTCTATATCTAAAAATATGCACCACTGTGTTACAGGAGACTGTCCACCTCAGGGACAGGCACAGATATACATGTACCAGGAATAAGCTTGAAATTTACGAATCTGGGAAGCAACGTTGTCTTGGTCACACAAACACACGCACATATGAAAAAAACTGAGCTTCTTCCCTCTCCCTATATATGGTGCTTTTCGTCCCAGTATAGTTTTATGTTTTGAAATACAGGGTCACTCGGTTGACAAAAATAATCTAGAGTTGTTATATGTATTAATACGTCATGTCCACATTGATATTCCAGTGGGTGTATAAGAAAGGTTTACATCTGCGGTTCACACGTTTGCGTCCATAGTCCTATTCTCGGCCGTACCTATATTTCTATATTTTAGAGTTACCCTCTAAAGATCCTACGGTGACACGACGCATCGCTCGCAAGAGACATATATTGGAGACTCCTCGACCAGAAAGACATTGTAAGTACCTCTAGACGACTGAGGCACAACAATAGCTTGACTCCAATCCGCAGCAAGAAGTACCACCAGCGAGAACGCGACTTTGGTCGATACTACCGAAAGCGACAACAGTTTCTGATTAGGCTAACGTGATAACCTGGTAACACAACAACACGGCACAACAGAGCATTGGGGAAACAACAATAGGAGGACTGTGTTGCGCTAGTCTGCCACGTTATTCGAATGTGTTCGTGTATTGTTTACTTACCTATACCGCGTTTAATTATTTTATTTTATTGAGCAGGTTTTCTGCTTTGCATTTTACTTCGTAGAGTATCTGACTGCTTTGCTATCTGTCCCTGTTAGAATCCTGGTCAAACTGAGCATCAAGACATTCGTTAAGCTTTAGTACTGCATAAAATAAAATTGGGGTAATTGAGATGTGAAGATTGTGCTACTCCAAATCTTCAAGTGGGGTAAGTCTTCTTTGGTTGAAGATCAGTATTCGAAATCCTGTTGTTTACCTTGACTCTAATGCCGACCATTAAGGTCAGTGGGAACTCCACAGCAAACTCACAAACCCGATCAGGCCAGGGAAAGCTTCAAAACTTCACAACCCGGCGGTAATTGAGACGGCATACATAAGTACCCCTATTGCTGTCAATACAATATGCTTGAAAATTAAAAAGTGCCAAAGAGTAAAACCGATCAGCAAACTTTTTCCCGGTTCATGTTCGTTTAGTAGATTTAATTTATCTCAGTCTTTTCTTTTTATACCGTTATGTTTTATGCTCTTGCGATCTTTTTTTTCAGTCTTAATTTATTCATTTATTTAATTATTTATTTATTTTCTAAGAAACTGCTTCGTATTTTTATTTTGTTTTCAGTTCTTTCCAATCGTTTCCTTTGTTCGTTTATTCCGAGAGGCACATCAAAAACTGCTATCATGCACCATTAGGTAGTAGTTGCGCAAAGAAGATAAGAATTTAATATACATTTCTTCTAAGACTGAAAAAAATCATTATAAAATATCAAACGCTGACTACTGGCGTATAATATTGGTATTGAAAGAAATTATCCTTTACTATGCTGATAAGAATATATCAGCCGAGAAATTCCGCACGTTATTGATGGTGAGGTTGTGTACATAGAATACACAGGGCCAAAACTGCACAAAACAAAACAGATGACAACAAAACAACAAGACGCATCATACTACCTACCAACACAACCACCAACAACCTCACCAACAACCTTACCATCAACCTGAATAAACTGAACATACAGACACAGCTACAAATACCTCAGCAACCATCAGAGACTTAATCAACACACCACACCACAACCTACACTTACCCGAAGCCGATGTCTACGTCATACCGTGCAACGACTGCAACAAGGTTTATGTCGACCACATACATACCATGCTTCACACACACACTTGTATCCACATACATACATACATACATACATACACCCACCCACATACGCATATAAGCATATACAGACACACCTGTATACACATACAAACACACCCAAACCCACAGATACATATACATACCCAACCATAGACATTTACACAGACACATATCATGACCGCACAAAAAACAACTCCAATATACAGATTCAGCAAGAGTTATAAATACCCAATTAACCCCTACTTAAGAGTCCACACAAGACATAAACAATATCTAAACACCCCGCTCCCTAACCCCACCCACTTTATAACTCATACATTGACCCCCATAATCCCCAACCAGCGAGTTTCCAACTGGACAAATTAGGTCACTCAAGCATACAAAACACATTTTATCTCACTTAATTTCCACTACCCAACATAGTTCGTTGCACGTCGCTGCTATGTTCAATTATCTTCTGACGACGAAATGCATAAAGATTTATTTTTATGATAATAAATATGTT
>VCCN01007298.1:4111724-4125166 GCA_006491835.1 Architeuthis dux
TTACGTGTCATAAGTATTTGAACTGGGAGCAGTACTTGTTAGAATGAATCGTTTGGTTCTTTGGATGAAGCTCCTATTATAGAACACCTTTCTAATCCCACCATACGCATAGCACCACTTTGGGCGGGGGGGTGAGGAACAGGCTTTAGTACGGTCGGTGGTGGTTCAATTCGTTTGCTACACAATCTATTGCGTTCCGATTCGTCGTAAATGTCCACGTATTGTCGTCACTCGCAATTTCTTTCAAAACTTGCACACGGAACTATGATCCAGTAGCTTTTTGGGTTTTTCCTTGCTTATGTGGAAATCATCCATCAAAGCGACTAACACAACCAAGCTGATGCAAGTTATTTTCAACTTTTGATTCGTATATTTTGAGTATGTTAGCTATTCCCAGCGTCGTACAACGTTGATTATTCTCAAGTAATGTCTTGATTTGATCACCATCAACCTCAACTCGTCGACATGACCGTAGAGAAATCTCGACCCGAAACTACGCAAACCACTTTTCATTCACAGTATCTTCTCCATAAACTGCACAAACCTTTCTTTTTTTGCATTGGTGTAGCATGTGTAACTTTATTCACATTTTTAAAAAAGCATAATACGCGTGAAATATTGTTTATTTTCTTCCATCTTCAATCTTGGAATCAATAAACAAAACTGCGCCAATTTGGAGATTCAAAAAGGAAATTGTATGCTGATATGACAGCTGTCACAATACAATCAAAAGCAATATTTTTGAATAAAGTTAGTTTTACTTCTATGTAACAACGATAGCATGAAAATATTTGCCTACTCGATACATAAATGAGTGAACATGCATGCTGTAAACATGTATCCACATAGTAATAATTTCGAGTTCACACACTTGCTGTAGTCAAGACCGAGGATTATAAGATTTAAAACCTACTTAGACTAAGCTGTGCCGTTATTTGTCATTGATGTTGAATATTTTTTTTTATAAGTATGTTGGTTACCGTATAATCTCGGTAAATCGTGATTGTTTGATATCCTTTTGAGTTTTATTTGTAAAACTAGATATTGTATTTGTTTTAATCCTCATTTATCATATATTGCTCCCGTCTCGTGCGACATATAAGGCAATGGATGTTTTCCCATCTCTCAAGCGATCTCTGGAGACCCATTTATTGTTTCTGTAGCAATTGTGGATTTTTACGGGATGGACTGCCTTGCAGGGCTTACATGGCTCCTACTATCCATATCTATTTAACCATAATTGAAGGGAGAAGTGGATTCATGCCATTTCCAAGGATATGTATGTGAATTGAAGGCAAACCCGGAGTTTGAACTCGGTTTGCAGATCCTATTCTCCGCACAAGTAACCGTTATGCCACGCTCACTTTCTCCTTATATATCAGACTAAGAATAAATTTAAAAAATGTAAAAACAAGATGTGACGTTCAGAAATCAATTTCAATCCCTTTGATCTATGACTCCTTGATCATTGGAGAATAATTAGAAAAAACTATTTGTGGGCTGAAATTATTTAAGTGGGTTGAGTATGTATTTCTTGGACAACATAGGTATGGCAGGATTTACCAGTACACTAACAAAGAATAGAACATATCTGGTCCGTCACTCAATAGAAAGTGTCACCTGACCAACGTCTTTTGGCAGCATGTCGTGTTGGGAGTGATGAATTAAAATATTGGAAAAAGGGGGTGATAGATGAATAAGTTACTTTTCTCGCCTTTTGTTGGGTGATGATCACTAAAAATGTTCTAATTTAAAAGAAAACAAGCGTGAACCCTGCCGGACATAAACTAAGGGACCAGTTTCACATAATTACATTGTAAATTGAATCCACCAACCAACTTGGGGGGGGGGGTAAAAAGTTTTTTCTAGACATAATAAAGAGTAAATGTTTAAATTATTAGCCCTCTAGCTCCATTAGTGCGGCCTGTACGCGTGACACATGCATAGCCATATAGCCAGCTAGGCCAACCTAAAAACTAAAGAAACCTATGTTGATGTTGATTATATTGATGCTGGCATTTTTCATTGACGGTCTCTTATAATCATTTAGCCTCTATGTTTTTGAGACCGAGACCAGTCTAGAAAACCCAGTAGTTTGAATCATACTTGTACAAGAGTACTAACACCTAAGAAACTACAAACTCGCTACAAAATAACTATTAGATAGCACTTGTAAGGTGTGTATAATAGATAGATAACTTATTTATTGCAAATTTACAAGTACGTGAATGCATTCACATCTAAGAAGTGGGGAAATTAGTTATCAACAATTTCCCGAAGAAAGCACGTCTTTAATTTAAGACAGACTCTTATTTAAACATCAGTTTTTAAAGTCGGTGATGAATTCGCCTGCCCTTCAGCCGAAAAGCTGACCAGGTTTTATTTCTTTTATTTCTTTATAAAACTAAAATTCGGCACTAAGGCCATTGGGGAGTAGGGGTCGGTGGTCATTCCTTGTCTATCTTATTCCTAACAAGCTCCACTCGTGACCCATGCGTTCTTATAGAAAAGCAGACCAGGCCGATAGATAGATAGATAGATAGATAGATAGATAGATAGATAGATAGATAGGTGAGATTAGGTATTATTGATTGACGTGATCAGATTTCAATAAAGAGATGGATATTGCATTGTGCATTCAACAGAATGTTATTGCAAGACTAAAAATAACGGATTATTTTTGTACTTGATATTGCTGTTTCAGGGCAATTTGAAAGTGTTAAAACCCGGTATTTTTCTTCGAACGAAACAAATTGGCGTTGAAACAGTATTGGAAACAAATTTTCGAAATACTTCAATTTTTTTTCTGCGCGTTTGTAATATAAGTATAGTAAAAGATTTTCTTTTTTTAATTGTTCCCTTATTTCAGCAAATCAATGTTAATCAATTGGGACGTTTACCGTAGGACGGACAAACTAACCAGAACATGGTTTTGAGAAAATGAGCTCCAAACTGTGGCGACTTCATAAACCGAATATCGACCGCATCTTTGGATTGATTTTCTATTAAAAAATGGTATGGTATCTCAGCAGATTGTGTAGAATATGACTATACTATTGCTTTTACATGATATTACAGAAAAACTACCAGAAATATTGCATTAGCAACCACATATCACCCCTAACATGACTAAATATGTAAATATCAATAAAAAATAACAGTTAAAAGCTAAACTATAAGTGACAATCCTAAGGGCCCAGTTTCAGATGAAATCCTTTTTGTTTAGTACACATCACAAAAACCCGACAGATTTGTAATAAAAAAAAGAAGAGCGATAAACACAACATAAACCCGAGCAACAATGGCTTGTCGTGTGAGTGAGGAAGGAGTGAGGCGTACGTGGCCGCTGATTGACTGAGCGGACTGTTGTGTGCAGAATCCAATGCTCCCATTGTCAACTACCACTGGTCTCAGTGGTATCTGTTGTCTTTTGCTGCAAGGGAAATTCACAAAAGCATGGCGGAAAAATCGCATTGTAAACAATGGCAAGAAGTGATTATTAGAGGCAAACCTGAATTTTGCTTATTATACCACCAGATAGAGCAGGGATGGCTTGAATACTTTACCATAGAAAACGCATTTTCAAACTGTGGCGAGTTCAACTCACCTACGGTAGACTCCTCAATTTTAACTGCAAGTGTTTCTTCTCTTCTCAGACCTGATATGACTCATCCCTACTTCATGCTTATCCTTTGTCCTGAACAATAAGAATAGTAGTTATTTATTAAGTCAGACACAAGGCCGCAGTTGTGGAGCAACTACTGTGGATCGAACTCACTATAGCAGTAATGCCATGCGATGCTAACTTGTTAACAAACGCTGTACGGCAGGCTCTAAACAGTAAAAATGTCTATTATTCCGGATATTTTCGGACAAATAGTTTTATATTATGGTTGGTGTTATCCCAACACTGATAAAAATAACAACAAACATATAATTTTTAAAAAGTAAAAGAGAATATGTGGAACAATGAAAATATGTCATCTCACAACCTGAAACAATGTATTACAGGTTTCACTCGCTTTTTGAAAGTAGAGCATTTCCTATAAAAACACTTCGTAAGCAGAAATGGCGTAAAGTGAATAAGCAATTACCATTAATTTATCAGAGAGATTTTTTGAGCATTTCCAAACCCCCAAAAATGTTGATGATGGTACGTTAGGCTGAGTCGTCCATGGTTGAGGTGATAACAGGTACAAGGTATAGGAAAAGGAGGAAAGGGGTGCACGCTACCTATAAAAAAGAAAGTGATGTAAAGCAAACTTTCAAAAAGCAGGGAATACATATACTAGTATTTCCATTTCGTGACTGACATTTGTATCCTTTCCTGAAATAAAATGTTGTTTTCCTGTCAGTATGTTTGTTATTTATTCCAAGAATCATCTGTTGCAATATATGTTTTACATAGAAACCATGAATAATATTGAGTGATTTTATCGTATAAAGACGTGAACCAATTTCTATTCTCGTTTATTTTAATTAATTAAAAATCTATGGAGTTCTTGGAAGTTCACACAGCTCTTTATTGCTTGTGAAAGCTGTCAATTGATGTATGTCGTTTACAATCCTTAGGAAAAATCTAAAAGATAGGGAGATGATTTTCAAATGAAAGGAAAGGAACATCGGTCAACTTTTAAATACATGTTTTTTATTCTTGATCGATACACAAAAGGTCATTTCTACACCTTTTTACCTTTGCCTTCCGAACTTTTAACTTTGCCTTCAGTTCTTAAGTCAAAGTTAAAAGTTCTGAAGTCACCATTAACATTTCTGAAGTCAATGTTAAAAGTTCTGAAGTTAAACTTAAAAGTTCTGATGTCACCATTAAAATTTCTGAAGTCAAAGTTAAAAGTTCTGAAGTTAAACTTAAAAGTTCTGATGTCACCATTAACATTTCTGAAGTCAAAGTTAAAAGTTCTGAAGTTAAACTTAAAAGTTCTGAAGTCACCATTAACATTTCTGAAGTCAATGTTAAAAGCTCTGAAGGCAAACTTAAAGGTTTGTGTAGACAGGATAATCCCCGGCAATGAAAATTGAATTTAGAGAGAAAACGAAATTATGTCCTTTACCGTGGAAAATGTTGTCTGTGTTTAAGGGAAATGGTAATTATTTATCACGAATTTCTAGACCCTAGGAAAGCTGTTACTGTGCAACGTTAATGTGAGCAATTGGATCGTTAGAATGACGCATTGGAAGAAAAAAACCTTTTTTTTTTGGGGGGGGGGGGGGGGTCCATGAAATTCGACCAGTTATTTTTCTGCATGACAACCCCTATCCTCATTAAATTGAAAAGGCGATGCTCCAAATGATCATAGAGCTGGGATAAGATGTTCTTCTACATGTAGTATATTCTCCAGACCTGTCAGTTTTAGACTATTACCCGCTTCGCTCCATGCAGCCTTCTCTGTCTTATCAACAGTTCTAACAATTTCAAGATATGGAAATATTCCTTCTCAAATCAAATCTTAAATCGTTATTTTATAATGAAATACATAATTTAGCTTGAAGATGTAAGATCATAGAAAACAATCGAACATACTTTAATAACTCAAAATAGTACTATGGATTTATATGCACAATTTATGCAATTTGCGCATTACTGTCTTTCAACGTAATCCGGTTTCTTGGCAAATATAGTGTTTATTTATGTTTACATACTTTTTGTTTTGCGTCGTTCGAACATTTTAATCAAAGTAGATTTAAGTTCATTATTTAATTAAATTTGACAATTTTTTAGCATCATCTTATTACAGGTTTGACTCGCTATTTAACAGTATATCGTTTCCTATAAAACCCCTTCGTGAGCCGAAATGGCGTACAGTGAAGGAGCAGTTACCATTAATTTATAAGAGAAACTTTTTAAATATTTCCAGACCCCCCCCCAAAAAAAAAGATAGATTTGAGTTGTTTTCTTTTCTTAAATTATCTGTTTAAACCTTATTTGCACCATTTTCTTTTTCTTGAAGAAATGTGGAAAAAAATCACTAAACCTCCGTTTTCATTCATGCGTGGTAAAATGCATATTTCACGTTAAGTATAATTAAAATCTATGCGAAAGTTAGAGTTTTCCGTTTTTCCGCGAGTGTTTAATCACTTAGTGAGATTTCCATCCAGTTTGTGGATCAGTCAACTGAATGAAAAACGACACTATGTTCGCTGCACTCTTGGGATTATCAGTATTCAACGGATTATTCGGATTAGTATCATTGTTGCTGTCTTCAACGCAGTACTTCGGTCTTCGTCATGTGTATGTTGTATTCGGTAATTCTTGAGTACCGTTAAGCATTTTTAAATCACTTCCTTCTAAATCGGTAACGTGATAAAAACGTCAAATAATTCTTACAATAACAAAACACTAAATCAGTACAAAAAACCTCATGTCATAGTTCATGGCGCTTCTTTGGATGATCACATCAATTCTTAAACCGGTCTGTGCGAATTTGATAGTCTGATATTTAAGAGAGCGTTCGTCATAGAACTATTGTTCTTTTCTGGCAATCTATAGCTATTAAGTTCGATCCTCAGTGGATGCTCCGCGAATATGACCTTGTGCCAAAGATAGTATTTTATATAGAATGTGTGTGTGTGATTTTAACCTGACTGTTTTTTATGAGATGAAGCATTGTCAATCATTATTACTTTTTTACTAGTATTTACTTTCATCTTGAATTTTTGAGTTGCTTTTTATGGCAACCTAATCAGACCCTCAGATCTGCACTATTTACTCACTGCCCTAGACTGACGGTCTGAGTAAATTGTTAAAGAACAAATAAATATTTAGGATTAAAGAAAATAGCAGTCAAAATAAATTAGGGCAGTGTGTTTGTTTGTTTTATGTCCTTGGTGTATATGTTTTTTTTAAATATTGATTGAATAGGTATTTCGTTGAACTACTACTTAATTTGTGCAACCGAGACTACTTGGAAGAGGCGAATGAATATTTAATAACGTTCGCATGACAAAGCGGGAAAATACCCGAACGAATCCCAAGGCGCATATTCACCAAAACAACCGAAGGAATTCATTCATATTTAGTTATTCTCATCATGTTGATTGCTTATAATCTCACGGGAGCTATAACGAAAGGAAGACTTTCTTCTATCGTTTTCGCTTCTAATGTTTTGTTTTTTTCTGTGACTTTTTTTTCTGTGGCTTCCCGTGTGGTTTCTATATCGTGCAACTCAGCCTTGATGTTTGTTGAGTCGATGTCTTTCGGCAAGAAACAAAGTAGCAGTTTTCTTCTCTCTTAGTTCTCACAGTCTATCGACAACGACCCACATTGAAGCGCCTCTCTTAGAGCAATGGTTGATATAATTGTACTTCTTTGATCCGACAGCATTGGGACCTGGCCATTGCCGGACAACAGAAAATGCCGGAAGACAGAAATTATGTTTGCGTACTATTACGTAAAAAGATTTAGCAGTCTATCAAATTTAACGATTTTTCTAATAGTGCAGACAATAGAACGATATATTTGTAATATAGTTTATATAATATTAATTATATGATAATAAATGAGAATTATTAAAAATACGTAAATCATAAAATTCAGATGTTATGCTAGAATAAATAATAAATTATAAGTTTTGTGCACATTCGTTTTAACGAGGCGATTTATAAATTGCTAAATTACGGTTTAAGCTTTGTTTTGAAACCGAATCGAAGTCATCTGGTGGCAGATCCACAGACCAATAGCAGCCTATTCAAAACATGCCGTACCATGCGAGTTGCCTGACCACCTGTACATTACTCTGGCAAGACGTCTTTTTTTGAGTTTCATCCTTACTAGGTGATCCACTATTTGTCCTAGTATATACCACAGCTCATGAAGGAAATAACACATTAGGCACTAGAATATTGAAGCAACAGAACACTTCCAAATGTTGGTTGCTGCAAGTTAGCGACTTGTCTGTGCTCTTGCAAATATGCATGAGAAAATGCCTTTGATCCTGAATTGAACTGACGAGTGGATAAAAGCCAAAGAAGGCAAGCAATCAAAGAATACTTCGCCTCTGGTAATGCCTTTTTTTCGTATATTTCCGGTGCATTATTAGACGTTTACCTGCATTAGGGTGATGCTGTCTATGTCAATCTCATTAGACTCAATTTAAACAACGATTTGATATTCTGTGGAACAGTGCCATCTGCTCAAAGGTTGGCGATGGGGGGGAAGGCAGTCCTATCAATTACAGACACACAACGCCTCTGTTTATCTTTAAATTCCTGCAGTGACTTCTATTGAATGTAGGTCACTTACATTTAGCAGGATCGGAACGGGCTAATAGCGAATCTCAGAATGGCATATAATTAATGTTTGGAAATATTGTTTTTCTCGTGATGGCAAGTGGATTCTGAGTTTGAAATGTCTTAAAGTCATGCAATTATTGCTTAAAAACTAGCACACTACCTTTGTACTTATGTTTTGTTTTTGACAAAGACGTTGCGTTGCACTTTTAAGTCGTCGATAGATCAATAGAAGCTTATATTTGCTTCTAAATACAAATATGGCTGCGCGAAGATAGAGGAAAAACAATGTATGTTTCCGGAATGTGCTTAAGTGGGTGACTCTTCTTTGTAGCGTGCTAATCATTCACTAGATATGTCTACAGTAACTATGCTTCTTATCAAATGCATCTTCAATCGATTTTTATAATTATATCTTGTTCACTGCAGAGAACGTAAGTTAATTAGAGGAATGTGCAGAATTAAATTAGCAAACAATGAAATACGTATCTACACCTTCTTAAGCAGGAGTGGTGAACACGTTTCATGTGATATTTCTGTTTTTGTTTTCGTTTGGAAACTGAAAAATCACAAGTTATTTCTATTAGAAACTGTTTATCAAAACTGTCAACATCAACATAGTTTTCCTCGGTTTTTGAGATGGTTTGGATGGCTGGCTGGCTGGCTGGCTGGCTGGCTGGCTGGCTGGTTACCTGGCTGGCTGGCTGGCTATGTATCTATCAGGCGCGCAGACAGCAAATGGAGCTGAGGGGCTGAAAATCTAAACATTTTCTCTTTATTATGTCTAAAAATATACGAGGTTTTGATGATTTCTTACCACCCCCTCCCCCAATTAAATAGGTGTTAGGGGGGGTCAATTTGCAATTTAAGTTTATGCTAAATTGATCCCTTAGTTTATGTCCGGCAGCATTCACACTTGGCTTTTTTTAAAGTTCAGACTTTTCTCACTGCCCAACAAGAGGCGAGAGAAGTAACTTATTCATTGATCCCCGTTTTCCAATTTTTTTAATTGATCAACCCCAACACAGCATGCGGCCAGAGGCGTTGGTCACGTGACGGGTTCTATTCATATTTCTTGAAATACGTCCTATGAAGATTCACTGTAACTCACGGCAGAATTGGTCACTCTTAAGTGTATTTATGAAATATCTGAAGTAAACCTGCTGCTGACTGTGTTTCGTACGTATTCGCTGTAGTCATGTTCATTGTTCCAGATTTTACATTTAACCAAAAAAAAGGTAATAATTTAATTCGGTATTTTTCCTTCCTGATAAGTTTTTTCGATTGAAAAATTGTTTCCTGATAAGTGTTTCGATTTTGTATGCGTTTGGGTAATAAAATGACTAAAATTGAAAGTCGTTGTCTCTTCTATTTCCTTACTTCAATAACCTTTTTTCCAACTTGTACGGCTGTAACTCTTTATCCTTTTTCTTCTTCAATTTTGCCTTTTTGTAATGTCTAGAACTATTGTAATTGCTACTTCTGATGTGAATAGCATGCATTTTTTTCCGTTATTGATTGTGTTCTCAGTTATCGAATATCATTTGATTATTATCATTATTAATGGCATAAAATACCGACGGGCCCGTCATTAAATAATAAATAATTAAAATTAAATATTGAATTAATAAGCATAAAATATTAAATTAATGAAATTAAATATGAAATTAATAAATATTTTGTAATGGTAGCCCAGTGTATGCTTTCAATACGTTCGTAATTTGTTTCGGCAAGTCAAAGTGATCTAAGATTCCCGGTGACATAAAACGAAAGATGATCTTTCTATTCAGATTTGTAACTAAATTGAGCTAATAAATAGGTTTTTCCCCAGCAAAATAATCTCCCTGCCTCTCCACTTTTTACAGTGTGTGGGTTGTCGAGCTGGTGGAGGGGGAGTGAGCCTGCTGCTTCTCAGTCAGTGTGCCTTCGCTCTGCTGCTCTTAAATATCACCGTCCTTCGTCGTCCCCGTGACTGACAGACAAATCGACAAATTTGATGACAATGGCTTTTATATACTAAGATTATCATCATCATTTTCAGTGGTGGTGGTGGTGGTGGTGGTGTTGTTGTTGTTGTCGTTGTCGTTGTTGTTGTTGTTGTTGGTGGTGGTGGTGGTGGTGGTGTTGTTGTTGTTGTTGTGGTGGTGGGGGGGGAGGAGGAGGCGTGTGCATGTTCACACCAGATGTCCGGTGGTCATCACCTGTCCTGGAGATCAAGTGAATGCAAGTCTCCTCAATACTCCAGGACTATTCTTAGTATTTTGGCCGATTTCAGCAGTGCTGTCATCTGGATAGTCTTGGTTTTCCCCGAATTCCCAGTTGTCCCAGTCTTTTTCTAGGTTCTTGGGGATCGTCCCAGGGCTCCAACCACAATTGGCACTACTGTTACCTTCATATTCCTCACTTCCCTGGCAAGGTCCAGATACCTATTCAGCTTTTCACTTCCCTTCAGCTGGTTGACAGTCCCATCTCTATCTCCACACAATCTGCACTTGCTGTTTCTTGTCTATCTTAGCCTGTATATAGTTAGTTCGTGTGGTATTGCTCTGTGACACTGTTAGGAGCAATTCAGTTTATCTCTTAAGGTTTCCTTTGCGCAGCCATGTCCATGTCGGTGGGTTTGCAATTCCTTGGGTTTGTCTTTTGAAATGTGCCTGTGGCTGTTATTCTTCCCACTTTTAGATTTTTGTTTTTGCGTTTCCTAGTTCTCTAGTCTCTCTATCACTGTCTCTGGTAGCTGTAATTAATATTTCCTTACAGTTTTTAGTATAATCTTCTAATCCCGTAATTGCAGAATCAACGTAATCCCCCCCCCCCTTCGTCTCCTTTTTTTCCTGTTGACATTGTCTTTCGGGTGCAATGCTTTATGCATTGTCATAGCTTTCTTGTTCTGTAGTTCAGGTATCAGAGTTCCTTTCTTGTCCAGTTTAAAGAGGCCACGTGGTATCTTACGATGGAAACTGCCCAGCTGTGTATTCCTTTGATCGGATTTCTGCTGCAGAGTTTGGTTTCCAATAGTTTGCTTGTTCTTCTGAGCTATTCCTTGCCAACCCTTTCCTTCATCACGTTCTGTTTGATTGTGTCTGCTTCCAGGATGCCTAGGTATTTGTACTTTTCTTTCTCGCTGAGTGCTCTGGTGGTTTCCTGGTTGGGTAATTCAATTCCTTCTGTTGTATCTTTTCCCCCTTTGTGCATTATTAACATTGCGCATTTCTCAATGCCAGACTCCATTCCAATATCTCGACTGAATATCCGGACTGTTTCTATTAGGGTTTCCAGTTCCTTCCTGTTTTTAGCGAAAATCTTTAGATCGTCGATATACATTAGGTAGTTCATATTTTCCTTCGGCTTAGTGGATCTGGGTGGGTGGTACAATTTGGTATCATCTGCAAAGATTTTACATTTTATCGATATTAATGATCTACCAAATACAATATCTATAAAATGCAAAATCTCTGCAGATGATGCCAAATTGTACCACCCAGTCTTGTCGCCGGTTGACCAAGTAAGACTGCAGGATGACCTAGATAAATTAATGTTATGGTCAAGAGAATGGTTATTAGCTTTTAATGAAGATAAATGTAAGGCGTTACACGTTGGAAATAGAAATCCGTGTTACGATTACTGTATGAACGGAAATATACTAGATATTCTAAATGATGAAAAGGATCTTGGTATCATAGTAACTGATAAACTATCATTCTCCAGGTATATTTACAGTGCTGCTGCTAAGGCGAACAGGGTACTAGGACTGATTAAGCATACCTTTTCATATATCGATAAAGACTCGTTCCTCATACTATATAAGACTTATGTCCGTTCGCACCTCGATTACTGTGCGCAGACCTGGTCATCGTACTTGGAGAGAGATACAAATCTTTTAGAAAAAGTCCAGAGACGAGCAACTAAGTTAGTACCGGAATTAAAAAGGATGAGTTATGAGGATAGGCTGAAAGTGTTAGGATTAACATCGTTAGAAAATAGGAGAGATCGGGGAGACTTAATAGAAATGTTTAAGATTATGCATGGTTTAGAAGTAGTAAATCCTGATGTATTTTTTTACTAGGCCACACACATACGGTAGAAGCAAATAGGTGTAGATTCATTATCAGAAAATTATTTTTTAGCAATAGAGTGGTAGGACTTTGGAATAGATTACCAGAATATGTAGTGCTATCAACAGATGTAAATGATTTTAAGAAGAATTATGATGTTTATTACACCAACGCAACGGTTTAAGGCCCTAGATATTGTGTAAATATAATGTTTATGATGTGTGCTTGTATATACAAATTGTATACGTTTTTTTTCGCACTAAAATAAAATGTTAAAATGTTCTAAATGTATCCTCCATTACATTGTCGCAATATATGGTTCAGTGGTATCATTTCTATGACGAATAGTAGAGGGGACAGAGAGTCCCCTTGGAAGATTCCTCTTATTTCGACCTCGGCTAGGTGATTTCGTCCTGTGGTTAGTTTCACTTTCCAGTTTTCCATTGCTTGAAGTTTTCTACTTTTCTTTAGATATTTTCAACATCTTCAGGAATTCTATTATCCAGGGTTGTGGGATCAGGTCGTAAGCCTTCTTGTACATACATGATATGTTATTCTGTTAGTATATTCTGATCAATCTGGTTCTTTTTCGGTATCCTTTCTATTCTCCAGGGAAGAATCCTCGGCTTTCTAACGAGTAGTATATTTCATCAGCTATGTGTGCAGTTAGGACTTTCCACATCATAGGTAGGCATGCTATTGGTCTGTAGTTATTTGAAGTTGGCCCTTTTGGGCGGTCTCTTTGGATTGGCGTAGTTTCCCTGCCGTCATCCATTCAGGGATATTTGCTTCCTTTAGCTATTTGATTAGCTGTTGTGCCAGTGTCTCGTCTGTAGCCGAGAATTTTTTAAACCAGAAGCCGTAGATTCCACCGTGGTCTGGTGCTTACCAATTCCCAATTCTCTTTAAGGCAAGTGGTTGCGTAGTTCCTTGGTATTTCCAGGTTATTTTCTTCACTACCTGCCCTTATAATCTCTTCATTATCTTCCCTTATATCTTCTTCACTAACTGCCCTTCTTTATATTTCCATAAGTTCTAGGTTGGAGAATTATATTCTCTTAAGTAGTTGTTTCGCTTGATCAGCGAGTCTGGTTTGTTACAGGAAACATTGCAGTTCTGACCCATATTTCAGACATACGTTTT
>VCCN01007298.1:4150044-4174088 GCA_006491835.1 Architeuthis dux
GAGAGAGAGAGAGAGAGAGAGAGAGAAATTAAAAAAGCATTGCTGTTGAGCAATAGTTAGCACACTAGTCTCGCAGACCATTACTTTCCTTTGACTTGAGTTATTGAGCGTAGTGTAGAGATCGGTCTGCTCCTTAGAAGGATTAATGGGATCGCGACGGGTGTCTCTCTACATGGTTCTCAGCTGCTTAAGGCACCTGGTATTCCCATACGTCACCCATCTAGGTACTGACCAGACTCGACGTTGCTTAACACAAAGTGATCGTCCAAGAACCGGTGTGTCTAACGCGATTTGACCGTGACAATAAGCTAACACAGCAAACCCTTACTAATGTCGTATGTTCGATCGTCACTGGGTGACTCACACTTGTGAGCTAAGCCTAAATAAAAGTAAATATCTCTATGAGTGCTAATGTTTATGTATGCATATATCTATAAATGAAACTTTATCCAATGATAACTACATTGGAGGTAGTTCTATTCGATACACTAATTATTCGGTAAGCTAAACAGGCAACATTGAATGCAAAGTCATGTTAACTATTAAATAATAGTTTAAAAGTACGATGGAAAGACCTGATATGAATTCCAAGACGAATACAACGTGTAATTCTAAATAAAGTGGTTAGAAGAGATGAAAGAAACCCAATAAAGAGACCACATTTAATTGATTGTGAACGTATAAAGTCTTAGAAGAACAAGACTGCCTGCTGCAGGGTCAAACTCCATTCCTACTTCTATTCCGACTGAATATGATTACTGCAACTTTTGTATTGTATATATAATACATTTTAAAAATTATAAAAATATTGTTTTTTCTATATTTATTTATTAGAATGAAATAAGCCCATGCGTATCTGTATGATACCGTTTCGTTAATATCTAAGACATGACATTTTAGCACAGTGAGTTCTAATCATGGTAGGGGAATGGGGCTTTACATATCGATTTACACCCAAGATTTTGGTGAGGATTGTTCTTATTACGGTAGGTAAACAAAGTCAACTCTCTTGGAGTGAATATTATTCATAGGATGTTGTCTCTTCAACGTCTGTTTCATTTCAATAATAAATTGTTTTGTCAAAGACTCGGACTCAGTTGCTCCCGTGTCGCGCGACAAATGAGGCAATGAATGTATCTCTATTTCTCGAACGATCAATGGTGACCTATTCATTTTTTTCTGTAGCAATTGTGGGTTTTTACGGGTTTACGACACCCAAGATTGACTGCCTTGCAGGGCTAGATGGCTCCAACTGCCCTACTATTTGTCCATAGCTGAGGGGAGACGTGGATTCATCCTTTCCCAATTACATTAGGACAAAGTGAACGCAAACAGCTGGGGTTTGAACTTAACTGCTTTCCCATTCGCATCACCTTTGTCAAAAGTATTATAATAGTTTCGAAAATGTCATTTTCTTTTCATCTCCTGGAAGACTTCTGACTCGATACTATGGAGAATCCTTTCTCCATCCGCACAATTCTTATCAGAGGGTGAGTTACCAGCATTGGGACATCACAAACAACTCCAAACGACTTAATCTCTCCATTCCATTGTTAGGAATTCTCGTCAACGCCGTGTTCTAGTATTGAGTTCAACGCTGGTAACTCATCTTCTGATAAGAATCACGAACGAGAATTACATACAAATTATCCAGAACATATACGAAAATGGCACTGCAATAATTAGCCTACATACAGATACAAACAAGATAAAGATAGCAAAGGGTGTAAGACAAGGAGATACAATATCACCTAAACTATTTACAGCGGGCCTTGGAAGCATCTTTCGGAAAACTGATTTGGAAGGAATGGGAATAAACATAGATGGAGAATACTTAAGCCACTTAAGATTTGCCGATGACATCTCCATGACGTCAGAAGCATCCGATGAATTACAAAACATGTTACCCGATCTAAATAAGGAAAGTAAGAACGTAGGCTTAAAGATGAACAGAACAAAGACAAAAGTAATGTTTAACGATAAAGTCCCGAAAAAGGTCATGAAGATAGGAGAGACCCTGGAAGAGGTTGATGAATACATACAATAAAGTTAGAAAAAGATCATGACAGCGAAATAAAACGACGCATAACGATAGGTTGGTAAGCATTCGGTATGACTAGAGACATTTTGAAGTGTACCCTGCCAATGTGCTTAAAGTGTAATACCAGCCATGACCTACGGATGCGAGACATGGAAACTAACACAACAAGCTGAAAACCAACTTAGAATAGCACATTGAGCCATGGAAAGAGCAATTCTAGGGATAACTCTAAGAGATAAAAAAAGATCAACATGGATCAGAGGGGGGACTAGAGTGAAGGATATTATACACATAATTAAGCAGCCAAAGTGGATATGGGCTGGTCACCTAGCAAGAAGAGATGACAATAGATGGGGGGAAAAGGCTAACCGATTGGTGCCCATGGGACATTAAACGCAGTAGGAAAAGACCAGATACAAGATGGAGCGATGAAATAGAAAGGTTTGCTAGACGTGACAGAGGTTAACACAATTTAGGTCGTCGTGGAAACAGATGGGAAAGGCCTTTGTCCAGCTGTGGACTTATAACGGATGATGATGATGATGATGATGATGATGATGATGATGATGATGATGATGATGATGATGATGATTGTTAGGAAACGTCTCCAAACAGTCAATTAGTTCCGAGAAATCTTCACTAAGCAGGATGGCCTTTAGGCTCATGGCCAACTTGAAATGACATTGACTTTACCTAATCACAAGTAGTGGTAAACCCGCAATTAACTGTTTGTTCTCTCAAGAAATCACTATTGGGAAATGCATTAGTAGAGGCTTCAGTGAATTTCAATTAATGTCAGGGTTGAATTAGCCAAGCTTGGTACGTAGATTAAATTTAGCTTAATTCTAGAACGAGAATATATATATATATATATATATGGCTCTCCGAAAAGTACTTTTGAATTGAGCACTTTAGTAAATAGATATAAGCATATAGGTTTATATGTGTTCATAAAGTGACCTACATACGCCGAGGCGACTTCGGGCGGCGGTAACATGTCGGGCTGCTGGCGCAGAGGTCCGGTTTCAATCCTAGCTCGAGGCACCAAGGTAGTCTGTAGCCACACTGATGAGTCGTAAGACGACGAAACAGCGCTGTATGTGGATTTGACAATATATATGTGTGTGTGTGTGTGTGTGTGTGCGTGTGTGTGTGTTAGCCATACTATGGGGTTACTCCACTGAAAGTCAGCTCTGGGCATCTCTTTTTAAGAATCATTTTATTCCTTTCAGCATTAAAGTTCAATTTAGTATTGTGTAGTTAATCTTATCTCTGTCCATTATCTTCCTGATGTCGTCATAAAACCTTTCAATTTCTTGGTCAGAACCTTTTGAAGTAGGCGTGTGTATCTTTTGCTTAATCTAACTGTTATCCAAGCTATACTGACAAAACTTACAAAGTGTGCCTGCTATGTTATTATTGCCTAAGAATCCCACGCAACTGAATATTTTATCCTCTCTCCCTATATATATATAAAAGGTTTTCTCCTTTCCTGTGGGTTTCACTTATACCTACGATCTGCCAGTCGATGTTTTCCAATTCCATTTGCAGTTGGTCTAGTCTATGGTCCTCACCTATGCCACGAACATTGTAAGTGTAGATTCATTTTGTTTAATCTGCAAGAGTTTGTCTTGCTTGGACGGTGTCTGCTCGCATTCGAGAACACATTTCCCGCAGGCACGCGAAGCAAAGCCGTTGAACCTTTGTTAGACGATGATCCAACAGGAACACTACGATATGTGTATGTTTGTGCTGTCATGTTGGGTTTGGGAAGGTAGTAGCTAATTTGGCTCACCCGTTGCCAGTATTCTGATGTGCATTCAGGTTGGTGCCACCTTATTCGGTATATTCGGTGGGTCCCTATATATCTACAGGGGGTCTCTAAGGTCCACGCCGTCTAGACGGTACCCCATATATCTATGGAGCTTTCCCCATCCGTCACCTGGGGACGTGCAAGGTGGAAGAGAGATCATGCCCCCTCCAAATCTTTTCATTTTTAGTGTAGTATTCTTGGTTTCGTGGTGTTTACCCAATAGGTAGGTTGAGTGTTAAATAGATTTTAGTCCTGACTTAGTATAAGTTTAAAACAATTACAAGTAGAATTATCGGCGGGCTCTTACCATTTTCTGGCAGAATTAAGAGTAAAAGTAGCTGCGAGCACAAATAAAACATTTCGTTTCAACTTGTTAGGTGTTAATGCAAATAACATTTAAACAAACTTACAATTTTCGTGTTTCTTCTTCAAATCATTTCCCACCTCGTTATCTTATCTCGACGTTGCCTGAGACTAGCTTTGGTTGTTGTCAAAGCATGGTGGATTCTGATAATCTATTCCGGGGAAACGGTTAAATATATATAAGGAGAGAGGTGTGTCTCGGATATGTTCTCAAATTGCACAGACTGCCTTAATGTCGTGATATGCCTCTAAAGGGGGCGGTAGTTCTCTACAGTCAACTCGGGCATCTACTAACTGCGGAGTTTTCACGTCCACGGTTTAACTACACTCGTGTCCGAATCATTTTCCAAAAACACAAATTCTTAATTCCGTAGTAGGCTTTTCGTCCCGAGTCACGTAGTCTGCCCTCCTAAACCGTATGTCTCAGATCTCCACAGCATCTGTACGCTCTCGTGTCCTCACCCCAACTGAATAACTGACAGTCAACAACTGACCAATGACCAATCAGAAGGGAGCTTACAGGCCGCGATCCCTGTGGTTACTACTACAATGCTAATATCTGTACACTTTCCCTTTTTCTGTTGGTCAATTCCATTTACACCACGCGCACGCGCGCGCGCACACACACACAAAACCCACTTCAAAACATATATATAATTACATATATATGTATGGATATACATATACACATATATGTGTGTGTGTGTGTGTGTGTGTGTGTGTGTGTGTGTGTGTGTGTGTGAAGGTGTGTATAGAGCACTTACCGTTCTCGCCCAGATTGTACACTGAAGGATCTTGAAAAGAAACGCGTTTGTGGGAAATTCTGTTACAAATCAGGAAAAATGTTTGAGACTTTTCTAACGTTGCAATAGGAATATGAGGAAGATTGTCTGAGCCATTCTTACCAGCTTTTCAAACCGGGAAGAACATCAACCAAATACAATGCCACATTGGGGCGACCTTTTACGTCGACAGATGACAATCACATTGAATAAGTGCGTGATGTGATCCGTGAAAGTTTCCGAAGACCTAGGAATCTGCAAAAGTTCATGCCACATGATAATAAAAGAAACACTGGTGATGCATAGTGTTGCCACAAAATGTGTGCCTCGTCTGCTGACAGATGAATAATATTTCTGGCGAAGCATGAGACAACACTTATATCACAGGGTCCAAATACGGAGAGTAGGACATACTCTCCGTATCTGGACCCTGTGGACTTATTATTGTTCCCAAAGCTGATCGATCTCAGACAATAGAGGGGATAGAAGAAAATGTGCCACGAGACCTGCACACTGTCCCTCAAAACGACTTCCAGAACGAATTCCAGAACTGGGAAAACGCTGGGAATGGTGTATCGACAGTGGAAGGGACTACTTCGTAGGAGACAGGTCTCATACATTTGTAGGTGAAGCAATACATTTGTTTTTGAAAAAAGTTCGTTTTCTTTTTGGACACACCACTTATATATATATACATATTTATTTATTTATTTATACTTAGAAATGTTCGTTGTAATGATCCTACAATGGATTGATTATTGGCGAGAAAAATCAGAAATATCAGAATATGTAATAATCAGAATATGTAACCTGTACTAATATTTGAGCCCTGTTTGTCCGTGCCTCTTTCACGATAAAACTACAAGGACAATTGACCTAATATTTTACATGGAGAATAAAAAAAACAACGACAAACAGGTCATTTAAGGTCACTAGATGTCATTCTCTAGCCAATCATTGGTTCTAAACATCAGAAACGAATAATCTTTATACCAGGATTTTCGTCAATCATTCCCCTTACGAATGGAACACACATTTTGTACATTAAATTCAACAAGCTTTTTCCTGGTCATATATCGCTTTTGTGCCAATGAAGCAGCAGTAATTGTAACACGGTCTATTGGATGTTTTTGTTTCTTCGTCTACCCCTTCTCTTATCTCAATAACAAAATCTACCCTAAATCAGGTCACAATGGAGGGAAGGTGGTGGAAGGGTGAAGCGTTGTGACACATGTCATTTACCATGATAAAATTGAAAGTAATTATTCTATTATGTTTTTATGAAATATTGTAAATCATTATTGATTTGTTGATTCAAAGAGCGCAGGGTAACATGACGTGATTGTTTAAAATCTTAAAAATGAAGCTTACAGAAAATACTTCCTAGCGACAAAAAAGAAAGGTTCTTTGTTATTTGTTTCTGTTCTACTACGCACTGTGGAGACTGTTACTATACACACACTGGAGGAGCTAACCCGGAAGTCGTTAATTCAGTAGCTAAAACAATACTGACTCACAATAATGAATCCCAGCTTCATCACCGGCTCCCAGTGAGAATGATGAAGTCAACCATAAAAAATAATATCCGGCCAAAACATTTTTAACTAATGAAAACACAGAATCACCATTTTTTGAGCCGATGTCGTACTTCTCCAGGATTAAAAAGCACATACTTAATTCATACTATGTCAATTACGGCCTGGCACTCAAAAATGTTTTTTGACCCACGTGCGGACACTTTTTCAGCTGAACACAAACGTATCATACATGTGTTACATTTTCGACTGCCCTAAAAACACGTTTACAACCCCACACACCACACACGCAGTTGACATTTAAAAGCATTTTTACAACAAAAGGAACTTTTTTACTGCAACGAAAAACGAGTTCAAGTGAAAAGAACTTTGTAACGAACCTAAACAAAAAAAATATATATTCGTAAATATTTGCATCTTTTTCTCACAAGTGTATTTTTCTTATACACTAATAAAAACAAGGCGGTAGATCTATTAAAGGAAAAAAGCAACGCAATACCTTAAGGGTAAGGGTTTGTGGGAATTTATTTTAAACGAAATGTTGAACGAGAAATCCTATATATAGCCACCAATTAAAACCAGACTGTGGTATATAAAGAACACATATATTTAAGGGATCCTTGTAAAATTCTGGAATACCTAACTTTTGTTTGTAACTTTCCCAAAAGATACAAATTGAATAGATACACTGTTAGAAAGCTGATGAAATTCTCTTTCAAATGATATATCATGTCATTCTATCTAAAGATTTTCTAGGTTGAACAAAAATTATATGGGACTATAATTAGACCGGGGGTATTTCCTGGTGGAACTGCAAGTTTGATTGCGCCGTAGCGTGGTCCCGCCCTCCAAACCTTAATGAAAGCACAAAGATTTACTAGCGAAAACAAGAACAGACTCTGGTCGAAAGCTTCAACGTTGTTTACACACTTTTTTACATCTGTCTCTGACATTATTGACTGGAATGAAACACAAGTTAATCCCTGTTGAAACATCCAAAACAAAAATCAATCATAAAAATAAAACACTGGCGACGCCAGTTATATTTGAGAAAAAACAGAAAAGCACCACCAAACCACACTATCCGATTCAAATGAACCGAACCCCATAAAAAATGATGGGGCGCCCCTTAGGTGGAGGGGCTGCCCCAAAAAGAAAAGGAGGGAGGTACAAAAATGGGTGGGGGGGGGCAAAAAATGGGGTGGCGCTCTATACAGAAAACAGTCGGAATGGTGTTACAGTTACGTTGTAAATAGAATCCCTTCCTGTAAAACATTAAAAATTGTTTTTGTCAAAACTGCATGTAAGCGCAATTCACGGCTATAAGACGCATCAATTAGCGTTAGAATGCCGTTGATATCTCGAAAACTGGAAGAGAAAAGGCGGTGGCAACAGAATGGTTTAATGTGCAATCAAACTAATGAAAATACATAGAAGAACAATATTTGGCTTGCGTAATCAAACTAATCTAATTACAATTGAAGAAATCAGTGTGTGTGTGTATGTGTGTGTGTGTGCATTGCGATTACTCAACAAAACGTCAATGTTCGCCAGATATATTAGTCAGCACACAAGACAGTGCAGTATCGAGTTTGCAGTCAGCGGTTCTCGGGAAATCTTATAAAAATTTTAAAAAATTAAAACGAAATATCTAAATTGGCAAAACTGAAAAGAAGTAACCGAAATACTTTGGAGCCGTAGTTTCCTATGACTACTATGGGAGGCTTCTCTACACACCATGAAGTTTGGCCCTTTCCAAACATGCACCTTTGGAACGGGCACCGTAGTAATAATAATGATAATGATACTACTACTACTACTACTACTACTACATCGACCAACAATTATAATAATGAAAACAACAGGATAAAAAAGACCGAATATGTTTTAAAATGAAGAAATTGTACGAGATGAAAAATGAAGTAAAAAGAAAGAAGTGAAGAACAACAGAGGAAAATAAAAGCCGGATGAAACAACATTCAGATCAGAGTGGGTTAGATAAATATTTGAGAAATTAATTAATGAGAAGCATAAAACGGCAAAGTGAATCAAATTTAGTCAGTAGTTGTCAAGACAAACAAAGACATAAAATAAATAATGGACAGAAAGAAAGAAAGAAAGAAAGAAAGAAAGAAAGGAAGGAAAGAAGGAAGAAAAACAAATAATGGCAGAAAGTAAGTAAAAAATGACGAAAGAAGGAAAAAAGAAACAAAGAACAAACGAAAGAAACAAACAAACAAATCAACTAACAAAGAAAAAAGAAACAATTATCGACAAAAAGAAGGGAGGGAGCAAGAACAACAGTAGGAAAGAAATGAACACAGAAAGAAAGAAAGAAAGAAAGAAAGAAAGAAAGAACGAACATGAGATAAAAGGAAAACAGAAAAGATTTTTTATTTTTAAGAAACAAAGAATTAATAACGTAAAAAAAAAAACTCTCAAGTGAATATAACAAAAGGGAAATCTGAAACAAATCAGGCAAACCATCTAATACAAAGAGGCGCCTGCTTATTAAATGCTTTGAATACGAAAACAACTCTACCAGTGGTTTTGCCGCTAGACATCTAAATTTGCTATTTTTCATTAATTCTGAGTACGCAGGTTTGAATCAATATATTTTTCTAGAATTTCTATTCGCCCCCAAGAATTTTTTTTTTAAAAAGTCATTTCCATGTCTAATAATGCTGACAAAGTAATCCTTGGAAAGCAAAAGAAAACAAATTATTTTCGATCCTGTATGCAAGAAAACATTTCTTTAATAAGCGTGGCGCTATCGACCCGACCGCCAGACTGCCTTTATTATGAGATTTAATTTAATACTCGTATTTTCACAAGCAGGGTAATCTTAGCTTTCTTGGCAACGAGTATGGTTTTACGCCATCCTCGGATGACTACCTTTTTAGAATCGGACAGCATGAAAAGCTTCCTTACATTTTTTTAAAGATAATTATATGGTTTGGATGTCTACCGTAGAAGAATTACTATGAAGCTTTTCCCACAGACCAATTCTGCTAGTATCCTTAGTTCGATCCTCACTGAGTGCCCCACTACTATGGACCCATACCGAACCAGGATAGGCTTAGCAGATAATTCTGGGCGCATCCTGTGGCGCAATAGTTTGCAAGCTCATCTCACAGACCAATTCGCTAGTCTAGTGAATGGTTCAATACTACTATGACCTTCTACCAGACTAAGTTAAGCTTAGTGAATATCTTAGGTGCCTCAAGTTGGAAAAGTGGTTAACAATCTAGTATCAAGAACCGATTCACTGGGCAGTGAGTTAAATACTCACTGAGTGTCGCACTATTCTGCCAAATAATCCAGGATCTGGCTATGGTTCTGTAGGAAAGTTCGAGTACGAAGAATGTTTTTTTCAGAAATGCTTAGTAGGTGTCTTACAAAGTATTTCTGACTTAGGTGGACATCTGCCACCAGGTTGGTTTTCAAGCTATGTCGTAATCAACGATGGCGGACGGTCGATCACATAACCTGTCACACCTCTATTAATACTGGCCCGATTTGCATGGAAATTGGTTGAATATGTTGTAGTTAATATTTATAATATTAATAGCAATGCTTTGGTAACCGCTTTTAGTTTTATAAGTTTATTTACAATTCTTATTATTTCTTATCAATTCTTTAATACAACAAAGAGATCTCTTGATGTTTTACCATGAATAAAGTGATGTTATATTATCATGGAAATGAATATTCACAAAGAGAACAGACAAACAGGTTTGTACATGTTGTATCTGACCCCTTTACACTTTTACGCTTGCAAAAAGACCAACAGGCAGCCTTATTTTCCCAACAAGTACATGGGGATTTGGCACATTTTACACAGCTAAGTCATTGGGATATTTCTTTAAATTAGTTTGTTGTATCAAAAAATTTTCTTTCACTTCAAAACAAAATTCACAAGGGTGTAAGAGAATAACCAAGGCATGAATACAGCGTTGAAGGTGGGTATAGAAGTATAACCTCAATAAATGTCCATTGGTTGTGTTATTCCAACAATGGTACAGCCACAATCTGAGTTCATCTAAAGATTTGCAAGATGACCCTTTTCCTAATTTGATTTGATTTACGTATATAAGTGTTGTATAGCGGCTGAATGTTCTGGATTTCACTATAAAGGAAGGAAACTAGAAGACTTGCTTATAAAAATACCTGGACATATTTCTATTACACACCATACATCTTTGTCGGCCGGAGAGTGAAGAGTGGAAGAGAGAAGATAAGGAGAACCGCCAGGCTGTCCCGAGCAGAGACAGCGGTGTCGTGCCTTTTGGCTCCGCTGATGTCTGTCTGTTTGTCTGTCTGTCTGCTTTGAGTGTCAAGATTTCTGTCCGCTTCCCCACAGGGAGGGATGATTGTCTTCTGCTTTATAGATCTCCCCAATGCATACGTAGTGTCTCACGGTGTCAATGACCAGTCACCATTTCCTGTTTACAACATTGATGCAATATACCCATCTCCATCTCCCACGGGTGGCCGGATACGCAAATCATAACATGAGCAGTGGTGGTAATTAATGCATTGAGTTATTATTAATCCTCTCCATGTGTAACTGATTTTTTAACAAATAGTGTATCGATACATGTTCGTCCATTTTGTTTAGTGCACCGTCTGATGGTATCTCTTTTGAGTTCTATTAACGATTTGCTCTAATGCCATACCTTAGGCAACACCTGTGAATGTATGTTGATACCGTTTCACAACATGTTTCCACTTCATCCACATGTTGCATACCTCTGGGGCTGCCTTGGGAAGTCTCCTCATGTCTTCTAGATATAAAGAAGCTAGGTAGCTAACACAATCAAACACGGGCAAATACTGGCTGAAGTTTCTGTAGTGTATCCAGATGTAGCTGTCAGAGACCTTCTCTTTCAGAACAGATCAAACTTCTTAGAAGCCGGAGCAGTCTTAGAAGATTATCTCAGTACAAGAATTGTTCTGATGTTTGCCTTCCGTGATCAGCAAATCCCTTGAAGTCTGTGAGGAGCTCTTCCACATTGATATTTAGATCCAAATGACCAACTATTTTTTGCCTTGCCGAAGAAATAATCTGCTTAATTTGAAGTAACTTTTCAAACTCTGATGCATAAGACTCGATGGAGTGCTCTTTCAGAAATGGCTTTACTTACAATCTAAACCCCACATAAGCATCCATGTCACCCCCTCACATAGTTCTCCCCATGTAAAACAGACTCTACAATGTCCACTCAAAACACTGACACCTCAATAAATACATTTGAAACTCCACTTCCACGAACATATTTACCTAAACAACCAAGCAAAATCTTAGCCATGTGAAATGCTCCCAAAACTGGGACAATATTAACTTTTAACTTATCTGGATGGATTAGCTGGATTTCACGTGCAATAGTGTTTATGCCTTCGTCACAGATTACTGTTAAATAGTTTCGGTGCAACTGGTGAGGATACTATTGAAATTCAATAATGCTGTGTAAACAGTTGTAGACTGAGTTACTGGATATGGGATTAGTTGTAATAATCCAACTTGTTTCTGCAGTAGATCCTAGCAAGTAGATCCTAGTAGCAACGTGCAATCAAAGCACTACACGGTGGTACAGGATTTTCAAGGATTTATTCTGGATCACAACTGTGTAGAATGATGTGCAATTCTTGAAAACTGCCATAACATGTCTGAACGAATTTTCAAGATGCTTCTTCTCATCATTCATCATAAATAAATCTGAGGCAACGTAATCGCTTGGGAGGTCGGGACGTTTTGCCGGTTTGAAGTAAGGCTGTGCATGTTTTAGTACAGTATTATGATAACTATAATGACATTTATTAGTTGAGAACCTATATTTGCCCGGTGCCTGTGTGAGCGACTGCTGAGCGAGCGACTTAAATCGTGCGGGGATCGAATCTGCATGCCTTCGAAACAACCTACATTATTAGTAAGTGTATACCTTCCATATTTCCAATTATTCATAATCTTCATTTTCGAGGATATCACATTCTTCAATGGAGTTTGGGTCTGCATTAAATAATGTACTGACAACGCTTATAAATACATCCGGTATTTTACTTTCAGTTCACGAGATTCTATGATCCTGAGCGTTACCAAATGTATCGTTGAGACCGTAATATAGCATCTGCAATTCTGCTCCCAACAGAATGACCCATTCATTAATAGGATTACAACTTCTTATGTCATCTGCTACTTCAGTTTTAAGGGCTGCAGACAAAATCATGAGTGGTTTGTTAGTCTCTGTATGTTTAGAAAATTTAATTCTATTTCCCAAATAATCACGCAACATTAGATGTCGTTCTTTGTTACTGACTTTGATCTCTTCATTTTGTATATTAAAACTGGTCTCTAGTGTAACTTAGGGTGTATCCGTAAGCGCAGTCCAGATTTGATATCATGAGCTATGCTAGAAAACATTGCCACCTTTTCTGATACTTGAGGTGCACTTTTCGCATCTGATTGGAGTTTTCGTTTGTATCTCAGTAAATACCAAGAAATACAATTGTCGTAACACATTAGATCGGTACCAAAATCACTTAGCACATCCGGCGGATCACAAGTACAAGTGAAAACATTATCTTCTAAATACTAAGTGGCTTTCAAAAAACCCTGAGCTCTTATTCTATACTTCTAGTAAATATGCTTATGAGATTTCTGGTTACAGATAATACATAAACTTCTAGATTAGTAGTAACTCTTACTTGGGGATTGTTGTGTCGTTCGCATTTCTTTGCAGATCTTCTGAGATTTTCCTCTTCAGTCGATTGAGAAGTGTTTGCTTTATCTTCATTTTCTATTCTTTCCTTCGCTCTTAGAATCTTGAAAACGGACTTTTTATGACAGTATTGTTTGTTTCATGTATAGGGCCTTGTGTCACCTATTTGTAGAGACACGAGTACATAGATGAATATGGCAGAACATATCTATCTACAATTATAAATTCGGCCTTGTTCAAAGTTCAATGAAATAAATGAATAGATAAATGTAAATAACAAATATAATATATTCGAGAAAAATAACAATGAACGATTGAATGAAGGAATAATGATTGGGGAAAATAATACTGCTTGCATTAAGAAATGTTCAATTTGACTGGAACGAAATAGTCAGTTGCGTTGGTATTAAGAGTGTAAACGTGTGTATATGGATATGTATATCAACACTAGTCGTGTCATGAGTTTATGCATGTGTGAGTGAGTATATGCAAGTGTATGCGTGTGTGTGAGTCAAATCAGTAACTTATTTGCTTGTCGTGGCGAATGTGAGAAATGTCTTGCATATGTGTGAGTCACTACTTGCCTGCGCGCACAGATGAATGCATTGTGTGCGTGCGTGAGTCGAACAGTCGTGTCTTCTCGACAGCTAAGCCGTGACAGACGAAATGTGTCTGTCGTCTGATATATATACGAAATAGGGTAGGCTCTGGGGGAGGGGTACGGCGTTCCCTCACCTATCTATATATTACTAAAACTGAACGATTCATTGATAAGAAAGACTAGCCAATATATGTCCAAATACTCTTTCCATATGGCCTCAAAACGTCTCTGAAATTAGTTAAATGTGTGTGTGTGGGGGGGGGGGTAAGTGCAGGCAGCCCTGCGTTCTCACACTTCTTCTTTTAGAACTACACCATGACTCAAGACAATCTTAGGACATCCATATCTTCATTTCATTTCAGGAACCTGCGAACAAAACACAAATTAATAAGACATGACAGATATTAGGAATAGCTGAGAATTGGGCACTATGTGGTTTTGAACACTATTCATCACATGTACCTCTTCCATTAGCTGTTTAGAAGTCAAATCAATTGACAGTGAAAGTTTCATTCAAATCAGGCCAGACACGTTTCGTGATCGAGCGGCCGCCATTGTTGATAACGTCATAGTTGGAGAACAACCTGGTGGCAGATATCTACCCAAGTCAAAGATACTCTCTAAGACACCTACTAGGCATTTCTAAAAAAATAATAGTCAGACTTTCCTACATAACCATAGCCTGATCAAGGACTAACATTAAGTTGAGCTTATTGAATAACTACGATGCCTTCTGTAGCGTGATGATCATTAAGCTTGTCTTGCAAACCATTTCGCGTCTATAATGAATTCGATTCTCACGTTGTGCTGCACCTGGCCGGACTATGTTAATCTTAGTAAACAATCATTGCAATGTGTTTTACTAAATTTAGAAAGTGACTCGCTTATTACATAATTACGATTATAGCACAGTATAAGATAAGGCGTCGGGGCTGTCTTTTAATGGTGTGTGATTGCCGACAGCATCTGGATAAGCAAGCAGCTAATTAGAGCTGACAGATGGCAGATAAACGAACCGTATATATTTGGACAGCAGAGAGCCTACAGAAATTGAGTTGAGCTTCGTTCACGCAGGGAAGCGACGTTGTAGTGGTCACTGACTGACCAACCTTTCGCTCCCTACAATTATGTTTTCTGAGAATGATATGCGTTTTGAAATAAAGAGTTGACACAGAAAATAAAAATGAGAGTTGCAATATTTTTTCTATACGTTCCTGTTCGCATTTCTATCCCAGTAAGGTTACAGAAAAGTAACAATCACAGTGCATGACGTTTTCCATCCGTACTGGACTTTTTCTCTTGGCCGCATCTATATATATACCCACAAGTTACTCACTGACGGTGTTCGACGACCACAATGCATCCCTCACCGAAGACATGTGCCAGCGACTTTTCGTACCTTCAGACTTTCGACATATCACCAATTTGGCTCTGCAATTAGTACCAATACAGTTCGATTGAGAACGCCACATTGTCCGATACTACGATGGTAAGCAAAATTCGATCAATCAAATATTAAAAGACTGGCCATTAGATGATTCCAAATTATATTGATAAAAAAGGCATTTCTAATTTTTATTTACAAAGCAGAATAAAAGTTTTTGAATATTTATTAGTACCATTTCTTTTATTTCCAGGAGAGAGCTTTCTGGAAGTTACCTCGTAGAAATGCGCCTTTTTTAGTTTCATATCTATTTTTGTTTTGTATAATGTGAAGTATATGAAGCAACGGACAGTAAAAGTCAGGTTCATTTCTCAAAATATATTTCAAAATATGATTCACTGGTGGGGAAAAACTTCACTGTTGCACAGATATTGATAAAAAATATATGTAGTAGAGAGATGATTATCAAACTAGTCTGGCAGTTAAGCATCGTAAATATCTGTATAGACAATGATATGGTATTCTCTTAAAAATGTGAGATATTTTTTTATCAAAATCGTTAAAAAAACTCGATTTGTTCTCAGCGAGAAATCTTTCATATTATCTACATTATTTTTTTATTTTACTGATATATTTGTGTTTTGATGTTATCCTTGTACGTATATGGTGTTTTGATGTTATCCTTGTAGGTATATTTATCTCAGATCAGACGACGACATTTATAACTGTAGTTTGCTTAGGAATACAAAGCAAGGCGAAGTTGCTTCTCGTGTCGCACGACATAGGAGGCAATGATTTTTGTCTCTATTTCTCGAATGGTCCATGGAGACCCTGTCATTGTTTGTAGCAATTACAGGTTTTTACTGGACCGGAGTGCTAGCCTGACGCATACGAAGAACAGACACTGGGCTAAAGAGCTCAAACTGTCCTCCTATCTGTTCATAGCTGGGGTAGAAGTGGGTCCATGATTTTCCTAAAGGCTTTAACGCGAGAGATTTCGAAAGAAATAAGAAGCGAAACCAATATGGAAGCTGCTGGAAATCTATTACAGAAAGATTGTATGGAGACAAATAGAAATTCACACAATTACGTAGATAGATATTTATTAAGCATACCTTAGTCCGGCACAAGGCCAAAATGGGGCAAAAATTTGTTTAGGAAATTGTTACACCAATCTTACCAAAGACGAGAGCCTACTTGCCTGTTTTGTAAATAGGCATTCGAAATCCTAGTTTTTATTACCGACCACTTAGTCTATCGGAAAGGGGAAGTTATCACCGTTGGGGTTACAATCTTGGCAACCAGGTTAAACCATCCAGATTAAAAAAACAAGTTGTTGTTAGTTTTCTATGAACTTCAAGGGCGGCCATTTTGAAATTCAAAATGGACGACTGTGAACGTACCATTCTTCCACTTATGACTGCGTCATTTTTCATGGATCCGTATCTTCTTCCGTAGCCTATTTCACACCCTTCCACAAAATTTCATTGAAATTCATTGAGATCTTTTGGAGATATCCTGTGGACAGACAGGAGCGAATAAAGTAATGAATGAAAAAAAGGGAAAATATATATTTCAATCAGAAACATATTCCTGAATCAACCCCAAAATGTAATCACATCTTCCTTAATACTTGCCTTACTCTTCCACAACATCTTATTGAAATTCATTGAGTACCTTTGGAGATATCGTAGGGATGGACAGGAGTGGATACAGAATTGTATGAAAAAGAAACTAAAAGATGTCTCTCAATCAAAAACCAATTCCTGGATCCACCCCCAAATCTGATCACTTCTTCCTTACAATGCGGCACACCTTTCTACAAAATTCCATTGACGTTCATAGAGGAGTTTTGGAGATATCGTATGGACAGGAAGAAAAAAACAGAAAAATATCTTTCAATCAGAAAATATTTCGCCCCAAAATACGTTCCCCACCTTTCCACGAAATATCGTTGAGAGATTTTGGAGATATCGTAATTTATGGGGGGGAAACGCACGTCTCTTAATCAAAAACACATCCCTGGATCCACCCCCGAATTTAATTTACAATGTTGCTAACCCTTCCATGAAATTCATTTGGAGATATCGTGTAGACAGACTGAAGCGAATACAGAAATGTATAAAATATTAAAACGTTCCACAGCATTTCATTGAAATTCATTGTGAAATTCCGGGGATATCGTGTAGACAATGTATTTTTTAAAAACGCAAAGATATATCCCAATCAAAAACGAATCCCTGGTTCCGCTCCAAAATGTACCCTGTGGCATACCTTTCTACAACGTTTCATTGAAATTAATTGAAAAACGTCTAAAATATCGTATAGACAGACAAGAGCGGATATAAAAAACAAAACAATTTTTGATTGAGAGATATTTTCCGTTTTGTCTTTTCTTCCTGCATGTCTGTATTCACTCCTGTTTTTCCATACCATATCCACAAAAGTTCTTTATGATTATCATTGACATTTTGTGGTAGGTGGGGGACACATTGTAAGGAAGTTGTGATTACATTTTGAGGATGATTCAGGAATTTGTTTTTGATTGAGAGATATCATTAAGTTTTATTTTTCATACATGTCTGTATCCGCTCCTGACTGTCCCCACGATATCTGCAAAAGTTCTCAATGAATGTCAATGGAATTTCGTGAAAGATAAGGGATGTATGAAGAAGGATGTGATTAAATTTGGGGGTGTATCCAGGAATTCGTTTTTGATTGAGAGATATTTTCCTGGTTTTTGTTTCATACATTTGGAAATTTGGATTTCAAAATGGCCGCCCTTAATATTCATAGAAAAACTGGCAACAATCTGTTTCTTAATCTGGATGTTTTTTAGATATCATTTAACCTGGTTGCCGTGATTCTACCCCAGAAAAAGATAGCTCAAAAATGTGACAGACATATATACTAAGTGGCCCGTGTAGGGAATAGGAAATTATCAAACGCACTAAAAGGCCGCATAGATATTGATCAATGTTTGCCTAGTCTGGAACAAGGCCACAAGAGTGAGACATCCAATACAGATTGATTGAACTCACTAAACACGCAATGTTCAGAGAAACTAGCTAGCTAACCATTTTAAGGGCCCAACATGGACGTCGATACCTATATTTCAATCTCAAAGTTGATGTAAATTGCTGTTGGGATCAACATTCTTTGTTTGCGCAATTATTATTCTGGGTGCTTTGTGGCGCTGCAATCGCTTGCAAGTTAGTCTAGCAGACCATTACTACTTTACAAAGGTTTAACCTCACTTGGTGCTCGATTCGTATAGCCTTGTGTCGTACTAATCAAAACTTAATAAGTATTTGGGGTGACTAGCATAGTGCGATGGGTAGAAAGCTTGTCCCGCAAAAGAATGTTGTAGTGTAGTGAGTTCCATCCTCGTTGGATTTGTATCAGACTAAGCTAAGCTAAGCTAAATAAATATCTTGTCGTGAAGCAGTAGTTAGTGAGTTAGCCTAATGCATTATTAATACAGTAGTGAGTTTGAACCTTACTGGGTGCCAAAGATTAGTATTACATTGCTGCAAAGTTTTCTAGCATTTTTGACAAAATCTGTTATTCATATAAATGCATGTCATCATTATTCAGTCATCAAAGTATTTGTTCTGGCTTTCTATGAACTTACTCCACCTTGCAGGTAAATTGTGAATTCCATCATAAACGAATGATTCCGGTTTAGAATCGATTAATAATTCGATAACTTCAAAATGTTGAAACTGCTGATTAGAAATAGAATGTTGCCTGAAGCGAAACAAGTGAGAGTCTCAAGGTTATAGGTTTAGAATATACGTGGCATTTTGAAGAACTCCCCAGCCTAGCTCTATGAGCATTTGCTGTTCTCAATTTGCAACATGAAGACAGGTGTTGTCATTCAGCAAAACCCTATTATTTGACGAGAAATTGTCGGCTCTGTTTCAATATGTCATTGCAATGAGCCAATTGCTTACTGTAACATTGCACAGTAACAGTTTGCCTAGTTTCCAGCCATTCGTAATAAAGAATTCCATTTGAAATTCCTCTAAACGCAGAAAATAATTTCTTCTTTAGTAGATTCCGTCTAGGTTGACCTTTTGAAAACTATCATGGATCTAGCCACAATTAATCCATTGTTGCTATTGCCATGGGCGTATTTTGCCCGAAATGATATTTTTCTCTGTCGCGCAAGGGGGAAAAGATAAGTATTTAAACGCTAACTGATATTCTGTTCCGTTCATGTGAAACCCATTTTCATAGTTTCTAAATTTTTCCTAAGGCTTGTAAATTATATGCTACAGTTGATGGATTTCACAGGCTATGGAGAGCTGAGTAAAGTTCAATGACACTTCTAAGATTTCACTAACATCATACTAAAGATGTCACTGAGAACGGTTGCATCAACCTCTAAAATGGCCATAACCATTTCCCACACGGCATATAATTCCATATCTCAGCGCAGAGGAAATTCTACAGTAGATTCGATATGATAAATACCTTATATTAATTGGGTAGTATTTGATGTCTCCAGGTTGGGAATTAAAAAAATTAATCTGCTATTTCTAAACCTGAAATATGAACTGTTTTACTGTCATTTTGAATCGGTAAAAGTTTAGTTACAAAACGCCAGCATAAGATAAAGCTATATATTTTAATAACATAGGAATCGAATTCTTTATATTTGCTAAGCTCAACTTATTCTTGCGCAAGACGACAATAGTGAAGCAACCAATGAAGGTCGAACCCATGAGCAATAATTCACGAAAGTAACGTAATGACCACCACTCTACAGACGAATTCTGAAATGCGAATTTTCAAAGTCCGTGAGATTTCTACTTTGATGATATTATAGTAATTGTAACTTTTATCACCTATTTTCTTTACATTTGTTGTTTTTCTTTTGCCAAATCTTTGCGTTACGATTATGATATATTGGGATAAAAAAAATACCTTCGTCATTTCATCTTGTGATCTCTTATTATTTCCTTTGCTGCAACAGAAAGACAGGAGATTTTTTAGTGCGGATAATTTGTTATGAACTAAAAGATTTTATCATAGGGCGAAGCTTCCGTCAGAAAATTGCACCATGCCAATTTCTAGGCGTGTGTGGAAGGAAGGCAACTTTATTGCCACCAACACAATCACAGATGATATCCCTGCTGCTAGCAAGCTAGATAGATAGATAGATAGATAGATAGATATATAGATAGATAGATAGATAGATATATAGATAGATAGATAGATAGATGGATGGATGGATGGATGGATAGATAGATAGATAGATAGATAGATAGATGCAGACTAACATATAGAGAGATAGCGGGGACTGAATTCCGGAGATGCACACCTGAGAAAGTAATTTATAATAAATATTAATAGACAAGTTGGCGCTGAGGGAGATGGAAGGACTGAAATATAACCGAAAAAGAAAGAAAGAAAGAAAGAAAGAAAGAGGGAAAGAAAGAAAGAAAGAAAGAGGGAAAGAAAGAAAGAAAGAAAGAGGGAAAGAAAGACGACGAAAGCAAACAAATTTAGTTCGGAGTAAATTTCGCGTTTCTTTGATAATTTCCATCATTTCACCATTCACTACATCCACCACTGCCCACTTCAGATGCAAACAAAATTAAACGACAAAACCCCACAGCAAACCATTAAAGATTACAAAATCCCCTCGCCTTTTCCGCTACAAAACCGAAGGGAAAACAAATCCTATTTTATTGCCACTGCAACGTTTCGCGAAAGCGATGGTGGCGTTTGGGCTGGATGGCAAACACGAGATCCCACTGAAGCTTAGTTGTTCTTCGCCGACCAATTTTTCGGTGAATGGTTTCGACATGCTGGCACCCAGGCCAAAGATAACAGCACCAGTCAACTGTCGCCATAAAAAAATGTGCTTGGAGAGGGAGAATAGCACAAAATGTTCATCACAGGCTGGCAAGGAGCAAACTTGGAAACAGAATGAGAAAACATGATTTCATTTTCTTTTACATCTAAGCTCACTGTTTAGTGACTACCATACGAAATCAAAAGTCGTTCGTAGCATCATATTTTCTGATCTAGAAAATGTATATTTTACATAAGTATTTTAAAACTATAGCTCGACCAACCTGATCTAAGTTCGCTACCAGAATAAATCTAGCTTACGGTGCATGGAGTCCTAACCGTAATACCTGCGCATTAGACCCATTGTAATATTTTTGTAATTTTACGAAATGACGTAAAGCGAAGAAGCAATTACTATTAATTTAAAAGGGAAACGTTTTTGAGCGTTCCCATACCTCAAAATGGTGATGGGTTGTCATGGGTTAGGGTAGTAGGAGGTACAGGAGACTGGGGTGTAGGAGAAAGAGGAACAGGTATCGCTGGTTTTTTTAAAATTTCGCTTTACGCCATTTCTTTGCTTTTGTGAAAAAAGGCGAGAAGCGAAAATAGCGAGCAGCGTTTGTTTTGCAGCGAGCTGTTATAGAGGCAGCGTACATCCTGTTCCTCTCTCTCTCCTACGCCCCAGTCTCCTGTTACTTCCATCACCCCAACCTCAGATAACTAACATACCACCATTTTTGGTCTGGGAACGCTCAAATCTTTTCCCTTATGAATTAGTGATAATTGCTTCTTCGCTTCACGCCATTTCAGCTTTACGCATACAAGCAGTGATAGCTTTTGCCTGAATTTCGGGAACGTTTTGTTACTATTATACATTGATACTTTTTTTTTACGTCTTTGATATCTTTATCACAAGTCTGACGTAAAGCGAAGAAGCAATTACTATTAATTTAAAATGGAAACATTTTTAGCGTTCCCATATGCCAAAATGGTGACGATACAAAAATGATGACATAAAACAATGTTGAAGATTAAGACGATTGAACGAGGCAGCATACATGTTATGTTCAAATTATCCAATCGGTAGACAGACGAAACTGGTTCGAAAGATTCAATGAAAAATAGTGATCATAGAGTGATGTGAAAATTGCCCTGAGCATGTGATATTGTACAGAAAAACACAGATAATCTATGAGACGCAGCCTCAGGGTGCTTTTTTCTATCTCATTCAAATGTATCAAATGCTTCGTTTGGGTAAATACTACCAACTCATTTACACGAACAGTTTTTATATGTATATTAACTGAAACATTTCTTTTGCAAAGAAATTAATGTTGGTTCCTTATACCCAATGAATTCTTGAATTTTCAAAACGGATTGAAGTGGCTAAGGGCGTAATTTATAGGACAACTCAATAACGTTTTCTATAAAAGAATCCGGGAATAATAGAATCAGCGTTTCAATATTCAGACATCAGATTTATATAAATCTTAGTTTTGCTTCTTTGAAAAAGTCGAAAACAAATCGTATGCGATCGATTGGCTGCTGCTGAGTAAGGTCTTTGCTATACGAGAGACTCTTTATATTCATGTATGTGGTTGTTACGGAGAACGCAACGATTTCTTACTGTCGACCCAGCCGTGTGAAATTGCTTTATGCGTCAATTTCACATCCATCTCTTTCCATTTGAGTGCCTGGCCTAGAGGGATGGCTAGCAAGCTAATCACTTCAGCCATTACTAGAGAGTTCAATCTTGACTGCCTGTTTCATAATGAAGCCTTTTAACGTACGTCGTTGGACATAGACCTTACCCAAGATTCGCCAGACCCCTCAATCGTGGGCGTCGCGGCACCAGCATCTCCTGAACCTGTCTAACTCGTCATGCCATCTTATTTTTTACCGGACACAATTTCGCATATGATCTCTGGGGATCCACGTTGTGAGTCGTGATGTCCAGCGGTTTTCTGACATTCTTGCAACATGGCCATTTGAGATTTCTAATGGATTTTATGATACCCCCGACTCCTGTTTTTTCTCTATTATACCGTGCTGGCTTGTGGTATCTCCATGTGATGTTAAGCTTGATCCTTCCGTGTGCACGTTGCATGGTTCTTAGTTTGAGGTCCAGTGTTTTGGTTAAGTTCCATGTTTCTGCTCCATATGGGACTACGCATTGGTTGTAGACCCTTCTTTTCAAAACTAAGGGGATATTTTTGTTCCTGAATGTTTAGCTTGCTTTACCGGAAGCTTGTCAACCTACGGTGATTCTTGGTTTGATTTCTTCTTCTTTTGGGGATTTCATGGACATTCTCAGTCCCAGGTAAATATATTGGTCTACGTCCTTTAACTCTGCGTTTTCGATTTTGATCGTTTTATCTTTATCCTTAACATATTTATTGCACATGATATTGGTTTTACTGAGGTTCATGTGAAGGCCTATTTTCTGCTTTCTCAGTTCGTTTAACCGTATCCGGGATTCATGAAGGTTCTCGGATAAGTAAATTTATATAAATAATAAGTTTTAATAAAGTTTACAAACACTAATGTTTTAAATACCAAACCGACGAATGCATATCTATAATACATCGCGTATGTATGCGAATGGCTTAAGATCGAATGAACAAATCATTTTATAAAAAAATACATATTTTTGCACACATTACCATATTCAGCTCCTCCTACTTTTAAATGTATTCTTCATTTTCCTCTCATAATATTTATTAGCATCTGGTTTCAACAGGAAGTATTATTTGTGTATAATTGTTCCAAAGAAAAATATTATCTATTAAATCTATAGATGTCACTAGACAAGGCATTTTATTTTTTATTGGGCGTGTATGTATCTCTTATTTCCGCTGAATGTAGGTCGTATGTCTACTAGCGACAAAAAAGAAGAAAACAAAGGAAAGAAAATGAAGAGAGAATAAGAAAAAGAAATAAGAAAAAGAATGATCCTTTATATTTTTAATTATAATTCTTTTTTCTTAATTATCATTATTAT
>VCCN01007298.1:4283930-4294924 GCA_006491835.1 Architeuthis dux
GAGTTCGGGGGCGGGGTTCTATTTGGCTTCTTATACTTGTTGCTTTTAATGTATATCTTCTCTTAATCTGCCTAATCTCTGTTCTTTACTCATTCATTTTTTTTCTTTCTTCCTTCTTTCTTGCTTTTGTCCCATTTCTGTTCATCCTCTCGTTTTCTTTTCTTTTTTATTTGCCCTTTTTCTTCCATTTTCTTTTTCTTTCTGTTTGTCATGTTTTATTTTTCATCTTTCTTTCTTCGCTATCCAACCAAAAATTCGCCTTGATCTTCCCTCTCATCATTCCTTTCATCTATCTTATTTGGTTGTAATTTACTTTTTTTATGGCGCAATACATTTTCTTTTATTTGCCCATTTACCAGCCTTCTGTATCCTTGCCGAAATGTTGGATTAGAAATCATCTTACGACCTGCAATTTCTTTAGCCTTATGTAAAGAAGCAAAAATGTAATACTTGCCTAGACGAAAAGAAATCATATTATCAGAAACCGGAAATGAAAATCTAAAACGCTGCTTCTCATCCGGCTCTTTATGCACACACAAGAACAACGCGTACGGCTTGTTATGATATTTCAACGGACACCTGATACCAGTCACCCTCAGTAGCACAAAACAAACTGTATGAGTTGTCTCTTACATTGGTTCTATCAAGCAAGGGAGTTTGTTCTGCAGTCCGCTGACATTTCAAAACACAAGAGCGTATAGCAAAGAAAGAACTTGTCATCTCTGCCAAATGGTCACAACCTTGTGAAAAGAAAATGTCCGCCTAGAATTTAATATGAACGCTGTGCATTTATACTGAAGGTGGGTCACGACCGTCTTTCTCTTAATCAAAATGTTCCCTCTGATTTGAATTTATAAACTGTCTTTGTACAAATATACCTCATAAATAATTTGTGCAAAATGAACATAACACCAGAAAGCTATACTATACAAAAATCATAGGGAGTGGCTCAGTTATATAACAAGTAGAAAAATATCGTCGGCTCCAAAACTCAAGTATACTTTACGTTGCAGTTAGATCCCCTGCTACTGGTATTAGGTTGGCACAAAGGTTCCCACTGCCTTCTGTTGCATACTGTTATGGGAATCTTAGAAGTATCTTTAAACTTTACTCAGCTCTTTAATGCTTGTAAAATCAGTCAGCTTTAGTACGTCATTTACAAGCTTTAGGAAAAATTCAGAAGTAAGAATAATGGATTCCATGGGTACTTACGGGAAGTAACATCGGTCATCGTTTAAATTTTCTTCTTATTTGACACAAAAAATCACCTTTGGACAAAATAGCTATTGGTAATATAAAAATGTATTTATTACAAAAGCCCGAAACGTAGAAAATCCTGGCTAGATCCAGGTCAGCTTTCAACATCTCAACTAAAACGAAATCTACTGGTAAACAAAATGTTCTTCTTTGTGTTTTGTGAGATTCCAAGGGAATTATTGATTATGAATTGTCGGAATATGAACAAACTATTACTTCGCCGTGCTAACAGTGAGCAATTGGCTCGTTTAAATGAAGCATTGGAAGACAAAAGATTTCTTTTGGAGGGGGGGGAAGAAAGCTGACTAGTGATTTTGTTGCATAAAAATGCCTGTCCTCATGTTGTAAATACGACGCTGTAAATGATCATGTATGTAAGGTTAAGTCGTCGGAGATTTGGGTAGTGGAGGGTAGATGACACTGTAGGATACATAGGAAGAGGGTGTGCGCTGTCTCAATGACGGTTTGCATCAAGTAATCAGGTAATATATGGATTACATAGAACAGATATCCCCCCTCCATTTTTAAACAGTTCACTTTACGCCACATGTTTTGCTTTTACGAAAAAAGGGCGAAAAGTGAAAATAGTGTTAAGCGTTAAAACAAACGCGTAACATTATTTTCGCTTTTCGACCTTTTTTTCCTAAAAGCAAAAGATGTGGCGTAAAGCGAACTGTTTAAGAATGGGGAACATCTGTTCTAGGTAATCCCAATATTACCTGGTTTATGTTAGAGATGGGATTGTCATCGCCAAGTACCTCCCCACATTCAAGAGATGCCATGAAGGAACCAGTATGGCTTTCTATCAATGTCTTAGATCATACGACCAACCAACTAACCAACGAATGGTAATTTACAAAGCTTTGTTGAGTAGAGCATAAGGTCAAGATGAGGGAAGCAGGTAGGAAGATTGTGTCGCGTCAATCTTCCAAGTGAGGAGGACATACCTCTCTACCTGCCTTGGAAATCAGCATTTAAAATATTGGCATTTATCTGGGCCCAACGGCGTCCATTAGCACTGGATGGTTGCATTTTTAGCATTGTATGTTTCCAGTCTGGCTGATCTCATAGTTTTATTTACCAACGCTAATAAGGGAATAAATACAAACTTGAACCCAGCAAGATAACAGCTATGAAGGTCAAAATCTGACGTAAAATATATTTGAGTTTTGTCGTTCACAGATGCCATATTTACTGTCTTTCAATGATTCAATAAAATGCTTATTAATAATAGTCAAATGTAAATATAATCAGTGATTGTCCTGAAACTCGAGGGTCGGATTTAATGAAAGTATTGTGTTTCAATATTTCGGTTCAATAATTGTGCTGTCCCCTGTAAAAGCAATGTCCACAAAGAAGTAAATCAAATCTCGATTTCAATAACTACTGGTATCATATATAAAGCAGCAGTTTTAATATCAATATGTCGCTCCATTCCAGACATTTTACTCAGTACTCTAGCCATACACATTTTAATATCTTTTGACATGTTTATACAGGAAAAAAATGTCTAACTGAATATTCTGTACACAAAGGCAATCGTTAAAATCGTTTGATCAAATTTTCACATAAAAGCAGTATATGCGTAGCTGTTTTTAAAATGGCGAAGTTCTTAACATATACTTTCAAATTTTCTTTGTTTTTCTCCCCCCCCCGTCTTGCTACGTACTGAAGGTGCGGTTGGCCTAACGGTTCATGGAATCGGTAAACCAAGTTCAGACTTCGGCTTTTCGAAAGACGTGCAAGTGGTATCAACTCAAGCATGGGATTAACTGACATAACAATTGGCGACGAGATAACTTATAGATATAACAGAAAGTTGTATCACTCAAGTATTCGAACAGGAAAGGGCGAGCACCGAAAATTAGCATTCGAAATCCTGGTGTCTTTTCTGGGCTAAAACAGTATCCACTGGCGCCGGTGAGAAATACACTATTATTTGACCCACCAAATAGGTAAAGAGTTCCGTCTCTTAAGAGACAATGTAACATTATTAGTCGGAGAGACTTAATAATTGGGTTCATTGATTTCTTTTTTTTAGTGATTGGATTCGTTCATTCTTTTTTCGTTCTATTAATAAATACGGGGATACAGATATTTGAAAACGTATGTGTATGTATGTATGTACACGAGTGTGTGTGTACGAGAAAATGAAGGTGATATATCTGTTTGTGTATATGTATGTTTATGCGTGCGATTGCGTGTGAGTATGTACAGATATCTATGTGTGCGAGTGTGTACGAGAAATTAGAAATATATATATATATATATGTGTATGCGTGTTGATGCGAGATAACTTCCCACGGTCGAGTAAAGGGAGAGAATAAAGATTAGAAGCGCTCAGGCGCCAGGTTGACCGTGTTTTGATCTGGAGGCAGAATTAGCACTGTGACATTTGTGACGATGTTGCGACGAGTGTATCTTGTTTACATTTTCGTTTGCCGGCCACCGAGAACGAAAGGTTTTGAAGCAAATACAAAGAACTACATGTCTTGAACAGTTAAACGAGACTTTCTTCTTCATTCCATCATTCGTTGACTGCATGTCTGATTACACAATTCAACTATGCTACAACAACTCCCAACGGAGTGTGGATGCTGTAATGTTCTTATTGTGTTTATGCGTCTTCGTTGTTTCTATCTGTAGTAGCTGTGTAAGATTAGAATGCGTTTTGATTCGTAATCGTGTTTAAGCGTGTTAAGAAAGGATAAACAAAAGAACACATGTTGATAAGAGCTATGCTCGAGCTGAACTGCGCCTTCCCTGTTCCTGCTTCCGGTCCCGCTTCTGGGACCGGAAACGGAATGGGGCTGCTGGATGCTTGCTTAGGCATGTTTATTTATTTAACATAACATACATGTGTATAAACATTATAGATGCCAGTGACAAAAGTCCCGGTTTTCTGTGTCATGCGTCAGCTTAGTGATCCTTGCAAGTCTTAAGTCTGGTCGAGACCGGGACTTTATTCATACAGATCTTTATGACCACTCCCTTGGCAGGATGCAAGTCCACCGAAGGGATATCTCCACCCTAATCACATAGCTTAGAGTGTACTCAATGTGTTCTAATGAGGAGTTTCCCACACTTTTCGCTCATACCTGGAATCGAACACAGGACCTTCTGCGTGTGAGGCATTACACTATCCAGGGGTAATAGATTAATTATTTACTAAACTTATTTTAGCCTGACATCAGGCTACTGCAGTGGAGCACCCAGTAGCGAGTGTATATCAATAAGTCCGTAGCCTGATGCCAATTATTAGCTGAATCTTTATCTAAGCTTTCACTGTATGATATTCGATCTCTGTGAATAATTGAGAAGCGATGAGTTAAGTATATTGGCAAGGAAGGAGATTCTGTTGAAAAAGATATTGTTTGTATAAAATAGATGCCTTTTTTCATCATTAAGCCACGGATTTATTGATGTACCAACGTATATATTGGTAACTTAAATTTAACTAAATTGAAATAAAATTGAGTGGCTCGTGATATTTTAAAATGTCTACTTCACGTAATAACAGTATCGGGGGCGTAGCTGGAGGCAGGATTTTAAATCGCCCAATGGAGGGCTGCCCACAACGGAAGGAAGCCCCCAATAGGTGTAAGAATAGTAGTTCACCTCCTGCATTTATAATAACATTGTACAATAACAAATCACACTAAATGCTGGAGGAGGTCCCTCAAGGAGCCAAGCCAGGCCCTCAAATCTCTAGCTGGTTAAGGGCCACCAACGCCCCATGTCTCCCTACTTGGGGAAGGGATGTCTAGAAGAGTGGACGGACAAACATAATGCGACTGCGGTCTCCACCTCGAGTACAAGCAGAAGATTTTTTAAAAGAAAGCTAGCCTAGTATAATTTAAGCTAAATAATCCATGGGTTTGTTTTGTCAACCATTTGCTATTTTCCCATCTTTTTTCTCGTGTTTCTTTTTTTTTTAATTTAGTTATAAAACCGAAATTATAATTAATCAAATAAGACTAAAATGTTTCCAATTTTTTTTAAATTCCGAAATAAGATATTCCTACGGAACTTGTTTTTTTAAAATGGTAAACAGAATGTATTTCTTTTAAATCAGCGTGTTTTTTGCCTAAAGGTGTCTAATGCAAATTATTACGATTATATTTTGTTTACAAGAAAAAAAAACTTTTCACTCTGTCAATTTTCAAAAGTATTTCCGGTTCTATAGAGTGTACTCAAAGAATATGTATATCAGAGTTTTCTTTTACTAATGACATAAACATTTTCACGATAAACTTATCTTTTATACAAGTGTAAGGGTTTTTTCCTTAGGTTTCAATATTCAGACGAAAGTTGTTGTTCATAGCTACACAGTAGGCATACCATTTTCTGTATACAAATTAATTTTTAAATTCTAAAATATTTTCACCAATTAAGTGATACAGTATGCTTATTTATTGCAGATTTTCCTCCTTCACCAAATCTCACTTTTCATATGGACCACATACTTTTGAAAGTAGACACTCAACAAGCTCACAGACCGCCAGAAATGCCTTTGTTGAGCCTCAGGGGTCCGCGAGAACCACTGCACCAAATGTTGAGGGATGGGGGGACTCAAGGTGCCAAGCCCCCCAAACCCCAGCTACGGCTCTGAACAGTATAACATTTACTCAAAGCAATCACTTATTTATAAAGATGCATAATTCAAGATGAAGAAATGGATCTTTTTATGGGGTTTTAGCGTTATAAAAGAAATAAACCAAGAAGGGTTCCCAATGGGGCAAGAGATTAACCGTTATGTTAAAGTAAATAATTATGATATAAGTTGAAAACCAGGACAAATGCAAAGATTATGACAGTGGAAAGTGATTCCGATGCATTGCCATCTATGGCCTTTGTTGTTTAAAGAAATGTTGACTAACAAAAATGTTTATCAGACTAACCTCCATGGCAAATCTTGTGTGTGTGTTTTTGTATGTACAAGTATATGTATTGGAATTTGTGTATTTATGCTAACGTAAGAACGTATTTGCGCATCTCTGTTGACAATGGCCTTACATATTTTAAAACTAAGAAGAAAAGGAGATTCGGTCCGTATGAGACTTCACAAAAGAAGCAAGATATCTACAATTTAGCTGGTCAGCAACAAAGTTATACATGTATATGTGTATCTCCAAAATAAATATATTTATTGATATACCAAATAAAATATATGTTTGAACTGATGTGCGCATATACTTCTCCGTATTAAAAACATATTTTATCTTTTAAACATCAATACAAACATATTTATATCTTTTAAACATCAATACAAAAGGTGATTCTCTTCTATGGTAACTGAGTTGTCCATCGTTATTAGAAACCATCAACCAAAACTGTCACCAAAACAGTCAACATAGGTGTTTTAAATTTCCAAGTCTGTCTGGCTGGTTGGCTGGCTATGTATGCATCGCGCGTACAGGCCGCACCAATGAAACAAGAAGAGGGCTAACATTTTTAAAATTTACTCCTTATTATGTCTAGAAGATTCTGTCCATAGATGGGATTTAGTGGGGGGTTGAATTTACAATGTAAGTTTATGCTAAATGTGTCCCTTAGTTTGTGTCTGGCAACATTCACGCTTGTTTTGGATAAACTCAGACTTGTTTAGTGATCACTGGCCAACAAAAGGCGATTGATCACCCCTTTTTTCAATTTTTTTAATTGATCACCCCCAACACGGCATGCTATCAAAAGACGTTGGTTACGTGACTGTTTCTATTGAGTGACTAACCAGACCTGTATATCATAAATTTGAATACTCCGACTTCGAAGATAAATAAGAACCAATATTTACGAGACTATTTATGGCTTGCGTCGTCTTGAAGGCGGCTTCATTGACATTTATGATTTGATATATAAATACCATTTGCCTATAATAGAAAAAGCATACAAACCGTTGCATCATTTTCCATGAAATTTTACAAGTTCATTTGCTTAGATGATTGGTTCCCAACCGGGTGGGAATTCTACCCAAGGTGGTCCAAGGGGAGAATAGGGCTATTAGGTAAAAATAAAAGTCGTGTTGAATTCTTCTTTTTTGTAATAAATTGGAATTTCAAATTGATCTGTTCCTAATTATTTTCGCTTGTTTTCTTTGAGTTACACATACACAACAGCAGCTGTACAATTATTAAGTTAAACTAATTATTATTATAAAGCTGTCAAAAAAAAGGAAAAATAAGATATATTTTTTAAATTATTCTTTGTTGCAACTTACTTAAATGGAAGGGGAAAATTAGAATAGCCTCAAAAAGGTTGGGAACCACTGACATAATTCAAATTCTACGATTTTGAAGCTAGGTTTATAAAATTAATTTATTTGAGAGATGTGAGGCTCTTCACACAATACCATGGTTGCGCTCTTAAAAAACAGAAATCACCAAATAGATTTGAGTCAGAAAAAAGAAAAGTCGAGAATGTTAATGCATTTGTAGCAGAAGTCTCCACTACTTACGGTCGAGACTTATTCTCGACTATCTCTTTACTAAATTGTTTTCATGCCTGTCGCAGGAAAAAAAAACTTATTTTCCAGTCACATTTGCCTTGGGATCCTATCAGCTATATTAAAACAGGGTCCCAACTCAGTGCCTATCACCTGCGCAATCATCTACACAACGACTTACGATCTTCTATGGTCAGCTTTCACAGAAAAGCAACTACCGTGCAAAACATAGTCAGACTATGTCAACCACCAGAATCTACATCCAGCTCACAAACTGCTACTTGATATGCGTTGTGCTCTACATTTAAACCCTCTCACGAACTAGGACCAAAAGTGTTGAAATCATTCATTGTCATAATAAAACAGCCTAATACAGACTACTACCGCTACTAAATACAAACCTATGAATAGAATCAATAAATTAGGATTGTTATTAAAATTATGTCTCCTCTCCGACTACATACTTCACTAACATATCTAACTCAACAAATTGATATTGGAAGTTAATTTAGTCCGGATAATACTGATTAACCTTGATAGTATTAATATGGTGTCAATATTAAGTCTTGATCCCATCACTGATGACAAAGCAAATGTGGTTCTCTTCATCATAAACTATTTTTTTTTAAAGTAGTATATATTTTTTCATTTCGTTTTCAACCCTTTAGACACTGGACATTTTCTGCTCAGGACTGCAAGACAAGAACTAAATGCATCATTCCAATAATAAAAGGAATAGACAAATGAGTAACACTGTGGATCAATCGATAGGGTGTCTGGCTACAACGAAGCTAATATCAACATGACAAGTGTAAGCTACGTAGAAAACAATTTGCATATATATATATAATTTTGGCACAAGTACTGGTTTTCTCGATTAGCACACTAACTATCTATTTACGGAAGATAATCTACTTTTGATGATTAGACGCGACAATGTTGTCGTTTGTCTCTTAAAGGTGCTTATTTTATATGTGCTAGTGTCGAGTTTCAGTTGATTGAATCCTTCAGTCTTGACACAATGGGCCTCCTTAGTGGATTAATTAAAATGTACTAAATTTTAGACTTGATGAATCCCAGAGAAACCGTTGAAATTCGATGTCTTTATTTTCTTTCGCAAATGCTAACAGACACAGATATCTTTAAAAACTAAAAAGGATGAGACACCTTGTAATTTGAGTTTCTATCCCCTTTCTTATTAACCATATGCCATCTGCCCACTGATTATACGTGGGATATTCCAGACAAAAAGGTCCATTTGATATTACATGGGAAGATTGTGTTGCACCAATCATCCTAGCGTGGAAGATCTGCTTCGTAAATCAACATCCGAACTACCTCATCCACCAATCATATGTATATTTTTTAGTTTTACTAGTTATATATATATCTATACACTTGTGTACACTGTCTAAACTAACCTTAGTAAATATTTACGAGGGTGGATCAATAACTCCGTAGCCTACAACTAATTTGGCAGTCAACTTGGACACCATCTTGAGAATTATGCCTTTCCAGTGGTCAGACTATGGTAGACTTTTTATATGGTTTCAAGCACACTTGATACTACAAAGGACCGTTGGAAAAAAACCTTGTCTATGGTGAATAATGAACAAGTAATGGGCATTATAAGGATTTGGTGGCCATCCTGGACGCCATCTTGGACGCCATCTTGAAAATTATACCTTTCCAGTGGTCAGACTGTGATAGACTTCTAGTATGTTATTGAGCACACCTGATACCACAAAACAGCGTTGAGAAACCTTTTGTGTGTGGGGGTTATATATTCTTGTTCATAAATGTAACTGACCATGTGATACATATGAGAAATTACTGCAAATGATGACGTTACAAACTCTTGTCTGGAAAAATGCAAATAAAGAATTGCACCGCCTAATTATGATGTTATTATCCAGAAATGCTGACTAGAGTTCCTAAGGACGCTAAAAATGCAAAAACCTCAAGAATTTATTTTTTGCATTGTCTAAAAGTAGATGTTTCCAGCATTAATATTAGTATGTTTTATTATACATGGATACATATAAATGTCAGAACACATTAATAACCTAAACCCAGCAAAAAAACCAGTGTTGTGGGTGATTAATAAATATAAAAATAAACCTTCTACCGGCAAAAACATTCTTCTCTTCTTTGGGAGCAATGAAAATATGCATTAAAACAAGCAAAAGCCCATAAGAATATTCCGCAGTGATTATTCATTTTATGATCTTCAGAATTGAAAGAAATTAAGTTTATGTTTTATCAATAAAAGATTCTGTCACCTGACTTTGTTTAGCTAATCTTTTAGCTTTTTAGATATATTTTGTTATAGCTTACTTGGCTGATTTCTATATTTGTATCGAGTCTAGAAATGGTTATATAACTACTGAAAAGGCGAAAAACACCGTGAAGAATGTAAAAGAGTTGTCAAGCAACATCAGATTTCGAGGAAAGAGAGTTTTTTTCTGTTTCGAAAATAACGTAATCTAATAACGTATAATAAATAAATATCTTATTTATACCCATAATATCCGCAAAATATACACAAATAGCTTATATATCGGATTATAAGATTAACCTTTATGAACTACGCCATCGAACGAAAGTGATAGACATATTTCAAGTCCACAAAATAAGCTGACTGTATTAGGAGCTTTGACGTGAAGTAATAGTTAGTAGACCATTACTACTTGAGTGATTTTGATCTTCACTGGATGCTCTGCACATGTGGCTTTGTGCCAGACTTAGGCAAAAGGACATATCGATAAGATTACTGTATGTATACATGTATGCCTTCGCTTTTTTTCTTATATTTTATTGCAATCTATCTGTATATATGTACTATTACTTAATGCTAGTCCTTATGACTTAAGTACAAATTTTCCCTGGATAGGAATATCCTTGACATTCAGGATCGATTACTTACCAGTAGATATATGTAATTTAATCGGGCCGTGCACGTTTCGTGATCGGGGATCAGAGAAAATTGGTTACCATTCACAAGGAACTTGAGGAAATTGTATGCGCCTGGATTTGGAATGACCTGTTCACTTTTCATGCCATTGCTACATCATATGTCTTTTTTTTTACAAATGTTCCTTTATATCTTATTGCAGCACACTCATAAGATGATGAAGGAAGCTACATGTTTTTGTGTGCACATACGTAGGTACATGAATAAGTCTGCAGCCTAATAATGAAAAGAAATTAATCAAACAGATGAAAATTATACAGTAAAGATATCAGATCAAAGGTCAGCTAATAACTACGTGCAGGCTATGGATTTATTGATCCA
>VCCN01007298.1:4336704-4347493 GCA_006491835.1 Architeuthis dux
ATGAATTTCAATGACATTTTGTGAAAGGATAAGGCACAGTATAAGGAAGACGTAATTCTGGCGCGGATCCAGGAGTTCGTTTTTGATTAAAAGATATTTTTTCGTAATATCTGTATTCGCCCCTGTCTGTCTACACGATATCTCCGACAGTTCTGATTGAATTTCAATGAAAATCTGTGGAAGAGTGAGCCACCTATTTAAAAGAGATGATTAAATTTTGGGGAAGATCCTGAGAAATTATATCTTTCCAGTGGTCAGACAGTGATAGACTACTAGTATGTTATTGGGCACACCTGATACCACAAAAAACCGTTGAGAAACCTTTTGGGGGGTGGTTAAGTGTTTTATTTTCATAAATGTAACCGACCTTGTGTGCTTTAGAAACAGTCAACCAAAACTGTCACTAAAACTGTCAACATAGGTTTCTTCAGTTTTCAAGTTGGTCCGGCTGACTTGCTGGATATGTATGTAACACACATACAGGCCGTACCAATGGAGCTAGACGGCTGACATTTTCAACATTTACTCCTTATTATGTAGAGAAAAACGTTTTCTTTTCTGTTTTGAAATGGTTTTTAGTGTGGGGTCCAATTACCGTGTAAGTTTATGCTAAATTGGTCCCTAGTTTGTGTCCATCAGCATTCATATTTGTTTTTTGAAAATTCAGACTTTTTAGTGATCACTGCCCAACAAAAGTAATTAATTCATTGATCACTACTTTTTCCAAATTTTAATTGAACACCCCTAACACAACATGCTGCCAAAAGATGTGTGTCACATGACGGTTTATATTGAATGACTAGCCAGACCTGTTTGTGGTATTTTTATTATATTTCAGGATGGATCTAGTCTGCAAAATACATAGGCCATAGAAAAAATTGGTTACCTGTTTTTTTTGGACAATACTTATATTAAGGATTCATAAAATCTTTATTTCAGGCTTCTAATAAAAAGTGCTCATAGGTTTACAAATCAGCCCACACTATTGTATAAATTTCTATTAGAATCTTCTCAATTACAGTTCATTGTATTTATCCACTCGTTTCTGCTCAGCTTGTTTTTCACCTGGAGAAATTGTTAAAAAAACAAGAGGATCAACATTCAAACATTGAAATTTGTGGCCTTGTGTTGTTCTAAAAATACAAAATTGTTGACCTTAACAATTACTTCAATGCCTTTCAATCATGACCTCCTTTTGTACATGCATGGTAAAAGGTTTATGTTGTATACTAAACTCTTGTTTGTGCAAACAGTGGAGTAATGCTGGAAACCTCACAATAAATATTTATGGGAATGTGTTTATCATTTGATACACAATAATTTCTAAATAGAAAAATGTGTGCTTACTGTAATGTTCTACACTGACTCTATGTACAAGAGTTATTATAATTTCCTGGTCATTGGAATAAAATTAAAAGAATGCAAACTTCTTCCACATCTGATTCTTGAAAGTGCAACAGTGGCTGATGATGAAGAAAATATTTTCACAGGATAAATAAGAAAAGTTGATTAGTAATCATTTATTTATGTTCTCTTGATATTGTCCTTTATAGTTTCTTGACTTGGTCAATTTCAGAATCAAAGAGGATCATGGGAAATTATAAAAACACACTCTAGATGCTGTCAATAAACCAAGGATCATAGAAAAATAATATTCAGTTTTATTGTGTCCAAAGATAAACTGTTTCCACAAATGAAAACCTTCTCTTTCACTTTATAGTATTCAAATCTGTCTTGTTTCTTTTTGTCATAGATTTGATAATTTCTTATTTATCATTGTCAGCCTATTTAGAACATATGAATGCAAGCATAATTAGATTTATATGTAAAGATTGCTTACTACAGTTGTTGTATAGTGGGGTGAATGTCCTGGACTTGGATAGAAAGGAAACTCGAAGACTTGCTTGTAAAAATACCTGGACATATTTTTATTACATAACATACATCTTTGTCGGCCGGAGAGTGAAGAGTGGGAGAGAGATAAGGAGAACCGCCAGTCTATCCCCAACAGTCTCGTGCCTTTTGGCTCCGCTGATGTCTGTTGAGATTTCTGTCCGCCCCCAAGTTTTCTATTCGGGTCTGCTTTATAGGTTTCTCTAACGCCTACGCAGTGTCAATCACCGGTCCCCACATCCTGTTTTGAACACTGACGCAATATACCTATTTCCTAAGGTGATCGGGGTCACTTACATTTCCGCACAGGTGGCTGACCACAGGATAACCTTTAGATATCATAACACAGTGATTATGGATGTATGGCGGAAAATATTTTTTTTTACCTTTTAAGTTTTTTTACTGTAGATGTAATAACCCTGCTTTTGTATGCGCGTGTAATATCCAAACTCATATTTGCATAAATCTCAATTTTTAATTCTGGCATTTAAAATTATTTCAGTAAAAAAGAATTTCAATTGCATAGTTGGCAGCATTTTTAGTTAAATATGTTAATGCACTTTGTTTTATTGCCTAAAGCAATGGTTCTCAAAGTGTGGTCTATGGACCCTACTTTACAATCCACAAAAGGAAAATCATTTTGAAATGAATATAGTTTCTGAAAATTTGTGATGGCTTATTTTTACTATAATCATTTAATCAACATAAATATTTTTTTAGAGGTCCACACATATCTTTTGAGAACATTAAGTGGTCTGCGGGGGGAAAAGGTTTGAGAACCACAGGTGTAAAGTGCTAAAATTGAAGACTTGCTTGTACTTTGATTAACAGATTTAAATTGTTGAGTCAGGACTTTAAACTAGGAAAAAAAATTAACTCGTCTTCTTCAGAATAGACTTTGAGTGGAGTGTTGCTAGGTAAGGTTGATTTCACATCATAAAAGTAGGAATTAAGAGTTGATGTTCTTTGCGTGTATCTCTTTTATTTTTTTCTCATGTGGTATGCAAATCTATTTTGTTCATTCTGTCCTTGAAAAACTTCCTTAGTATTCTAAAATCCAAAACAAAAGTAAACTCTGGTGTGAATTTTGTTATACGAGTTGATCCAATCAATGTATGTGGTTGGTTCATGCTAATTTCCTCATCATGGATGTTTTTGTTTTTTCCCCACAATGTTTTAGCTGTTTACTCTACAGCCTTCCTCAGCCTTTTAAAAAAAAAAAGTTTTAATTCCAAAGTTTATTATAATTATCATGGTGAAATTTTGCAAATTAGTTTAGTTTGCATGTCTACAGAAAAAAATTTACAATACAAAATTTCTCTATGGCATCTTATTTACTATTATCAAAATTAAAAACTGATGAGAATGTTTACTCACATTTTATGTTGATAACAGCCCTATATACAATTCAATCTTAGATGTGATCACCTAGTTATTTTTTTAGAGATACTGTCTATAATTTTGAGAAGAGTCATTACCATTCTTAGAGTTTTTTGGACTCATTCTTTATGTTATTTTTGTTGTTACCACAATGTTTCGACTGAGCCATTCTGCAGTCTTCTTTAGGTGCATAATCTGTAAGGTAAAAGAGGGCTCTCTTGACTACAGAAAGAGGTGGCAAGCAAAGATCAACCAGCTTGGTTCATCCCCAACAATGTGAGCCACACAGATGATACTGATTTTAGCAACCTGGTGATTCCATACTTATACACAAGGATGCCGTCCTATTCTTTTGCTGCAGAACAAAAATCCATACTTACACATCTGCGGTCATATGCCACTTCTTTCTGAAAAGGTTGCTTTCGATAACCTTATTCCATCTATCAACAAGTCTTTTGATAGAAGATTTGAAAATTTCCTCCGATTTTGAACTGGAATGAAGAACTAACTGATTTTCAACCTCTTTTCTTGAAGTGAGTCTTTTTTCCATAAAAATAGTTTTGCAAACTCCTAAACAAATGATAGTCAGTTGGAGCAAGGCCAGGAGAATATGGTGGATGATTCATTTTTTTTCTCAGCCAAATGCCTCTTTGAGATCTCTGGTCACTCAAGTAGTATGAGGACATGCAAGGCCATGCAGAGCTGGCAGTTAACCTGGGCCAGATGAGAAAAGTGGCCCCATTTCCTTCCCTTTTCAAACTGCTCATCAACTATTTTTGTAATCAGTGCTAAATACATATGACTTTTATGTATGGTATTTGTATATACATGTACATGTAGTTTATGTGATATACTGTACTTACATGGGTGGATCCATCTGTTGAGCTGACTATGTAACATTTTGGGCGATGGGGCTTTTAGGGGGGGCCAGAAAATTTTGAAAATTATATATCCAAGATTGGCTAAAATTCTGTTTCAGTGCATATCAGCTACTGAAAGATAAATAAAAATTTTTGGAAAAATTCTGAGGGTCTTGAAGGTTGTCATGTGTTGTGACGAAAAGATTTAAAACTCGGAAGATGCTCAGAAAACAGTATAAATATACATTTTCGGTAAAATTCTGATGTTCTTACAAGTATATTATGATGACATAGATGCTTCTTTGAACTGCAATTTGTTGAGAATGTGAGTTGTTCTTAACGGTTTGCCTTCTCAATATTGTTATCTCATTTAAAATGCATGTATATATCTACCACTTCCTCGTCCACTTGAGTCTACCATTCAAAAAAATATGAACATGGTGTGTGGAGTAGGACCCCTGAAAATTGTTGGCCCAGACCAAATAGCCTCATTGCCCCCCCCCCTCCATCTGCCTGGCCCTGAGGATGTGTATTATCATGATGAATGACCTCATGATGAATGACCTCTTTCTATTTACTAAGGATGGACGTTTTCAAATGCTGAAGTTGTCGACTGTCAACTTCTGTTGTGACTGTTTGGTTATCTTTTAAAAGTTCATAATGTATGATTCTTTCCATATCTCACCAATCACTCAATAAGATCTTCTTCAGATGAAGCTCGCCTCTAGTCTATCATCACAACTGAGCCACTGATGACGGCACTTAACATTGTGAAAAAGGATCAATTTCTCATCCCCAGTAACAACTCTGTCCAAAAAAGAGCTACCAAGAATGCAGTGACTCCCAACAATCAGCATGTTGCTGCCAATTTGCTACAGGCAGGTCATGTGGAACCCATTTTCCAACCATTGACACCTTTCCTAGCTTCTTCAAACTGCGATGAACAATCATATGGCGAACATTGAATTGTTCACTAAGTCCCCTGACTGTAACAACAGGTTAGGTATGGCATTTCAGCTATCTTGTTTATGCACTATCGATACAAAAAAACATTTCCAACAAAATAATTTCACACCACTTTTATTAAATTTAACTAGTTTTTACCTTCATCCTAATTTTAGTTGTTTTTATACAACTTATTAATTCGGGCCACTGTTTCTATGGCAACAAATAACAGCACAATCGGAAAAACTAGTCAAATTTAATAAAAGTGGTGTGTTATAATACTTCATCCAATAATAATAAAGATTGATTTATAAAAAAGACTACTTGGTCTCATATGTAAAACAACATAAAATATGGCTCAGAGAGTCAGTTGTAGATAGTGAGTTTATAAGTGTAAATCAGCTTCTGCTAATCCATGAAGTTGTTGTGGCCGATTGGTAAAAACTAGTAAAAACTAAACTAGTCCCCCTCTGGCAATGAGGGTGTGAGTTTGATTCTCACTGAAGGCTTACTCTTTATTTCCGATTATTTATGTTATTAGTTGCCATAGAAACAGTGGCCCGAATTAATAAGTTGTATAAAAACAACTAAAATTAGGATGAAGGTAAAAACTAGTCAAATTTAATAAAAGTGGTGTGTTACAATACTTCATCCATTAAAGATAGATTTAAAATGATTTCAAATTATATTCTAATCTTAGGGATTAATGCTTCCTTTTATAAGATTCTTTATGGATAAGTCACTTTCTTTATAATGTTAAGCTATACTAATAAAGTTAGACTTCTCAGTGAAGGTTTTCAGATCAGAAATATTAGTGATAGTTGATACTCAAGAATGATGGCTCGGAAATTAAAGAGGAAAGATTTCTAAAGTGAATGGAACAATCATTATCTTCAAAGATTCAAGTTTTTACTTGTACTGATTAGTGATTAAGTTAATAGCTTCATTTTCTTGCTAAAGCATGATCAAAGGATGGAATTCTACCTCATTCAAATGACTTTCAAACGAGTCATTTGCAAAAAGTCACACACTCTAAGCTGGTATTGTCCATCATAAACAATCATATGGAGATGTTTTCTTTCTGTGCATTACAATTTAATTTGGTTGCCTAGTTCTCTAAAGAGAATGACAGCAAAGGTTTGAGCAGGGGGCATAAAATGTATGTCTGGTCAAGGTGGTTTTCTCAATAGTTACTTCACATTGGACGGTTAATTAAAACCCAAGCTGAAAAGAAAGATGAAAACAGGTCTGGTTAGTCACTCAATAGAAACTGTCACATGACTAACATCTTTTGGCAGCAAGCCATGTTGGGGGCAATCAATTAAAAAATTGGAACAAATGGTGATCAATGAATAAGTTACTTCTCTTGCCTTTTGTTGGATCACTAAAAGGTCTAAATTTTCAAAAATAAAACAGGTGTGAACGTAGCTAGACACAAAAAGGACCAATTTAGCATAAACTTATATTGTAAATTGAAAAAACCGTATTTTGGGGCAAGTTTAAAAAAACAAAAAAAAAGTTTTTTCTAGACATAATAAGGAGTAAATGTTTAAATTTTCAGCCTTCTAGCTCCATTAGTGCCAGCCAGCCAGCCAGACTCACTTGAAAACTGAAAAAAGCTATGTTAACAGTTTTGGTTGACATTTTCTAATAGATAGCAAGCAAGCCAGACAGACTCACTTAAAAACTGAAGAAATCTATCTTGACAATTTCTAATAAATGAGTAGATATAAAAACTTTTTTTCTAAGTGAAAATGATGACTCCCAAATTCCAGGTTCCAGGGCCGCCAGTCAAATAGAGATACAATATGAGCAAATAAATAGAAATTCATTTTGCTATATTCTGGTTGAGGTAGTAGAACTGTCAAATGAAAAACGTTGACGAACTTGTGTTTAATAAAGTATTTTGTTTACATTAAATACATGCGAGGAGAGTCCTGTTAGGCTAACTGACACCCAGTCCCAAGCGAGCTACTCCTTATAACACACCAGGATGAACAATTCCATTCCACAGATTAGGTTAATACACAACACATTTATTATTATTTCAGTCTATGGCCGCCTTCAAATGTGCCAGGATCCCCAAGGCAGCTATATTTTCCCATCATGAGTGGCTGCAGTATAGCACAGAGTAATGCCAATCTATGAAACCTTGTATTTTAAGTGGTGGTAGATAACATATTCTTTAGTTTAGTTTTCTTGTTACAGATGCTTTTTCAAATATATTTTATGCTATAAAAACCATTGGGTGAAAGTGTTTTGTGTATGTGTGTGTCACAGATAATGTGTCCACTCTAGACAATCTGATACTTTCAAGTCATGGTACACACATGGATGGGTAGCTGTGTCATTTTCTCCATCGTTAGTCCCTAAAAATACTACAACTACATTTCTGGTTGTTTATGAAGGTCATCGAAAACATAATACAACTGCTGAATGATGTACATTGTTCTTAATAAACTTGACATTAGATCACAAAACTGAATGTTAAAGGTCAATGTGAATATCACTAGCCATAACCAAAGACATTTCATTACAAATAGATTATTAAATTTTATTTTACAGACAGTATAACAGTATTTCTGTTCACTGACATCAAATCGTTGTTAATTGAATCTTGTCAGAAAGGGAGGATTTTGATATCTTATTCTGTTGAGGAAGGTATTGTTTGAACTAAGCACTAGATCAGGCATTGGCAACCTTTTTCGAGCAGCGGGCCACATGAGATATTGCTAATCATAAACCGGACCAAAAATTCAGCGTCAGAATAATTTTTAGAATGTTAGGAACTGTTTTGCTAACGACATAGCTTGCATGCACCGTTTAGCTGAGCTCTGTTTGCCTTTTAGAAAAAAGTGTATTTAGGCTACCGATCTGTTTCTTTATTGTTTCAATTTTAAGCTTTCTGATATCTCCTTTAAATTTATCATACCCGGAATGTTTAGTTGTAATGACGCTTAACGTTAAATTCTTTAAATTCAGAGTGGGATTCAGAACATATTAGACACTGTGGTCTTTTATTTTTACTTAAAAAGAGAAGTAATCATTTGTCCACTTATCCTGGAACTTTCTCATTTCTTCAAAGAAGGTTCCCTTTTTCTTAGATGAAATTATTTTAATAAAACGTTATTAAGCATGCCATTCAGAAAGTCAAAGGGGCCGCATGTGGCCCGCGGGCCGCAGTTTGCCCATGGCTGCACTAGATGGTAGGACTTGAGGCAAAAAGGTTATGAGATAAATTCATGTGATTACAAATGCAGCAGATAAACATTATATCCAGTGTGTGTGTTTAGTTTTCATTATTACCATAAATTTACACATTTCTAAACTGTTCTTACTAAATCAATAGGATGCTCTCAAACCAGTCCTTTTTCTACTCTTTCTGGGAAGGGGTGACATTTCATGACACTGTCTACTCTTTGTCTTCTGAGCTTAAGTGCATACATTTACACATATGAACAAACACAATTGGTTGAATTGTCACTTTCTGAAAAATACATTACACTTGCTGAACAGCTATTAAAAAGTCATTTTCTTTCAGCTTTTTGGCTAAGATCTGGGGGTCCTTGTCGCATGCTCAGTATTCATCCTGGGAGAAGTTGCACAGGATATCTCAGCAAGCTGGCTGGAAGGGGATCACTGCCCAGGATTCATCCTGGGATCTTTGACCAGCATGCTCAGGATTCATCCTGAGAAGCTTTTGTACAGGATTCGTCCTGTAACCACTGACCAGTTTATCTCATTCCTCGTGGCATTTGTCTCAGTGACAAGGACTTGGGATTCTCCCCCCCCCCTCAAGTCTCCAGTCACAGGGGTCAGGGATCTCCACCCCTCCCCCACCTTCTGCATGTACGTTCATGTGCAGGACCCCATTCTATAACTGACCTTGTGTCATATCTTCCATTGTGGGAAGGCAAATAAAGAAAATCTGTTCTTCAAGACCACTATGGCCTAGAAGTTCAGAGAAACACAGCCCGTAAGCCCGTCCTGGGAGAAGTTGCACAGGATATCTCAGCCAGCTGGCCAGGGGGTGGTGGCTCACCACCCGGGATTTATCTAGTTAGGATCAGTGCAGTGAACAGTAATCCCTAAATTGCCATACTAAAACATGTCTTATAGGCAGTAATTGGATATAATGTTGATGTTAGTAGGATTTATTATTAAATATATCTGACTCCATTGAAAGTTAATGGTAAGCTAATAGTAGCAGTGGTAGTCATAATAGTGGTAATAGCCTTTAAGGGTTAGACTGCCATAAGTAAACTAGCGTACAGATGATACTAGAGAGAAAGAAAGGGTAATGTTAGCGATATACATGAGAAAGATTTTTCTTTCTCTGTCTGTGCCTGCAGTAATAAAAGTGATGCAATGCATGGTTAAGATACACATGGTAATAATGCAATGAAATAAAGATGCATGCAAATAATAACTGCAAATACTTGGTAACAATAATAAGAAGCATATTTATTACAGAATTATAACAATAAGGAATTCTCAGCTGTTGAGAAGAAGAAAGAATGCATTTAAAGAGTTTGGTTTACTACTTAGTAAGTGTCCTTAGTTTGTTGAAGATGTTAAGAAAGAGAGTGTGTGTGCATGTATGAATGAGTACATACATAATCAGAGTTGAGAGGAGCATCTCTGTGTAATGGGTGGATCCGTCATAGATTTGTCAAGCGACAATTCTAGACTGAACAAAGAATGAAGAATAGTCCATCTTCTTATAGGAAGAGGTGAGTGGAAGATGTGAGGCTGGTCAAAATATCATCCGTTGGAATGTGTTTCGTCAAAGTTCCATGGTAAAATGTAGGAGGACAAGATAACAAAATGTAGGAGGACAAGATAACAAATTTGTTTAAATAAATGCATTCCATCTGACAAGCCAAATGTAAACATTTGCAATTAGATTTTTAGTTTTTTCTGATATTTTATATACATATACAAATTTGGTCACAGGGTCCTTCTCTCTTAGGACTGGCCTTTTAGTTGTAAATCTATAATATCCAAGTAGTGCAAATATCTGCTTTATTTTCAAAGTAAATTAACAGTTTCTTCTTTCACACCAGTCTTGTAGTTGAGAAAGTCAAAATATAAAGTAAACTAAAGCAAATAATACTTTCCCTGTTGTAGAGAATTTAAAATCCTGAGGCTCATCAAGTGCTAAAATACTGAGAGAAGGAAAAAATCATTTTGCAATTTGGACAAATGTCTGCATAGTATTGAATGGAACCCTGCATATGAGGGTGGATCAATGAGTCCATAGCCTGACATGTAGTTAAATAGCTGGATTTGATCAGAAAAATTCAGTGTAATGCTTGATCTATGTGATTAATATTCACTACTTAATTAAGTGCATTGCCAAGGAATGAGACTATGTTGAGAAATAAGTATTTGATGTGTAAAAGAAAATTCTTTTTTCATCATTAGGCTATAGGCTGTGATGTACTTATGTAAATCTAAAGAATGGATGTTTCACTTCACTTGTTTCTTTCGAGCAAGTAAAGCCATAAATAGATATTGAATGAAAAATCATTATATTTGAAGGAAGGTGAGAAAATAAATCTTAAAATATCACCTAAAAACAATTGAAGATCAAAAAGAAAACTCTTGATTTAATGGACTCAGATTTAATATATTTTGGATTTAATGGACCTTTTTCACTAAATATTCTATTTTATTTCTGTGTATTAGTCATGAATAAAATGTTGTTA